>MCFE01000205.1:0-130070 GCA_002104905.1 Basidiobolus meristosporus CBS 931.73 | reverse complement strand
CCTAAACCCTAACCCTAACCCTAACCCTAACCCTAACCCTAACCCTAACCCTAACCCTAACCCTAACCCTAACCCTAACCCTAACCCTAACCCTAACCCTAACCCTAACCCTAACCCTAACCCTAACCCTAACCCTAACCCTAACCCTAACCCTAACCCTAACCCTAACCCTAACCCTAACCCTAACCCTAAGTATATTGCTTTTCTACTCCTAGAACAAAGAATACCTCCTCTATCTGCTTCATCTCTTCTACCATCAATACTCCTCAGCTCTGTGTTCCTCTTTACTCCCCTTACTGTGCTGCTCTCCAGTTGCCAACTATCAGTCTGGTGCTCTGCTATCTGCCTCCAAGTCTTGCCCTTCAAGAAGTGCAAGTTATATGCCAGAAGGTTCAGCAATACCAACAATCTATATCAACACCTGTTATCTTGCTTGGAGATCTCAACATTCCCCATCCTGAGAACAAGACTACTCTGACTGCAAGAATGAAGCCAAGGTCTACATTCCTACTGAACTTCCTGAGAGAAAGCCACCTGCTAGCACTAGGTGCTCAATCTGAGAAAAGATGTGCTGACTGGATCTGCCCTTCTGCTGCTGCCCTCTACTTTGTGAATGAAGTTAAGCAATTCTCTGGAGCTGAGCTAGGATCCTTGAGAGCCTCTGACCATCCAGCCTGGTCCCTTTCTATGCAACCAGTTGTGAAGAAGAAGCTGCCAAAACTTACTGTGCTCACCCACAAAGCTACCAAGAATCAGAAGAAAGACTTTGGGAGCTACTTGAAGCTTGCCAGCTTGCTACTTTCTCTGCCAGATGATCTCAACTATGCCTGGCTCCTTGTGAAGCATCTGATTCTGGTGTCTGCCTCCCTCTTACTGCCATGCAAGACTACTGCTGTTACCTCAAGAAAGTGGGAATCCATTGTTTCAGCCCTGCAACAAAGCTACCTGAGTTTCCCTAACCCAAAAACAGAGAAACTCCTCCTGACAGCAATACACCACTCCAAGGCAATTCACCACACTCTGCATACTCAGCTCTGGGATCATATTATGAGTTCCTTGCCTCTGCAATCTTCCAACTCTATAACAAGAACAGTATCAAGACTCTACAGGGCAATGAGGCCCTCTTCCAGGAAGTTACCTTCAACAGAACAGCTGGCTAACATCTTCTTCTCTACAAAGCAGTACTCAACTCCTGGCTTTCATCCTGACTTCAAGACTCTGCCCATCCCACTTGCACTTGATCAAAGGAGAATCCATAATGTGCTCAAGAGGCTTCCCAACTCTACTGCTCCAGGTGTGGACACAATCTCTTATGAGCTTCTGAAGACTAGTACCAAGGCCATGTCTGCACTTCTGCTTCCACTGTTTCAGCAATGCTCAGCCCAGCTTTCTACTCCTGAGGAATGGTCCTTTGCAAATGTTCTGCCACTGTACAAGGGTAAAGGAAAGCACCTGGATCCTAGCTCCTACAGGCCAATATCTCTGCTGCCCACCTGCAGAAAGGTGTTTGAGCTTCTGCTTGCTCAGGAGCTCTACTCTGACTCCCTCAAGTTTCATCCTGCACAGTTTGGCTTTGTTCCTGGCCTCTCCTTGGAATATGCAGTCATACTTAGCCAAGATCACTCTCTCCAGTGCAAGTATCCCTCTGTTCTGTTTGTTATTACTAAGGCCTTTGATTCAGTTGACAGAAATCTGCTTTGGTCCAAGTTGCAATGCTTCTCCAGTACCTCTCTCACCCTCCTTGTCAGGTCTCTGTTTCTGGATCCACAAGCAAGAATTCTGCACCCAAGTGAGCAATCAGCTGTGTTCTCAGTTCCTAATGGAGTGGTTCAAGGCTCTGTGCTTGGTCCTGTACTGTTTGCCATCTTCCTGAATGATTTCCCAAGACTCTCAGCTGACTGCCTGGTTACTCTCTTTGCTGGTGACATCAGAATATCCTCCTCCAATGTGCAACAAGACTCCCAGACCATCCAGCAGTATCTGCAGAAGAATAATCTCCAGCTTTCCATTGCAAAGACAGTACCTTTGGGCTCTCCTATCAACTTGGAGAACTCCACTCTACCTGCTCAGGTTTCTGCTACATATCTTGGCTTTCCTTTCCTTCCTACTGGACTAGACTCTGGAGCACACCTGAAGAAGAGAATTATCCTGGCAATACAGGCACTCCACAAGCTACTGGCTGTTACTCCTCCTACAACTTCAGCTCCCAGCTGCCTCCTTCTACTCAAGCAGTTTGTCTTCCCTGTCCTGGAATTTGGCTTACCACTTCTCTCTCTTACTTCTAGAGACTGCACTAAGCTTGACAAGTTTGCAGTATGGTGCATTACCTCCTTGGTGCCTCATTTGCCTGAATGCCCCTACAGACATGCTATTCTTGGTGCTTTTGGGCTTATGCCCTATAAGATCAGACTTCTCTACCTTAGAACCAGATTATACCTCAGACTTCACAACTGCAACAACCCACTGATTAAGGCCTGGAAGAGAACACACCACACAACACCTGACTCCTGCTGGAGAACTATACTTGGAGATCCTGAAGTCAAGAAGTTTGCACACTATATTCTGCAGTCAGAAAAACCCAAGCTGGCCTACCTGAAGTACTTGACAGACCTTTGGCAGCAATATCTGCAGCAGCACACTCCCTTTATGATGAATATCAATCCTTATCACATTCCCCTCATTAATGTTGTTCACAAGTCATTCTTACCTCTCTTGCTACCCCCCTTCCCACTGAACAGTGTCTTGAGCACTGAAGAACTATCAACACTTCTTATTAACTTACCTACAAATTCCCCTCAGCTACACACTCTTGTATCAAAGCTACAACAGTAGCGCTGGCTTCATTGTTTCAACTGAAATAAAGATTTCACCTGTTGGTGACTGTCTCCCCCCCTTACCCTAAACCTCTCACTGCCATGCAAGACTACTGCTGTTACCTCAAGAAAATGGGAATCCATTGTTTCAGCCCTGCAACAAAGCTACCTGAGTTTCCCTAACCCAAAAACAGAGAAACTCCTCCTGACAGCAATACACCACTCCAAGGCAATTCACCACACTCTGCATACTCAGCTCTGGGATCATATTATGAGTTCCTTGCCTCTGCAATCTTCCAACTCTATAACAAGAACAGTATCAAGACTCTACAGGGCAATGAGGCCCTCTTCCAGGAAGTTACCTTCAACAGAACAGCTGGCTAACATCTTCTTCTCTACAAAGCAGTACTCAACTCCTGGCTTTCATCCTGACTTCAAGACTCTGCCCATCTCACTTGCACTTGATCAAAGGAGAATCCATAATGTGCTCAAGAGGCTTCCCAACTCTACTGCTCCAGGTGTGGACACAATCTCCTATGAGCTTCTGAAGACTAGTACCAAGGCCATGTCTGCACTTCTGCTTCCACTGTTTCAGCAATGCTCAGCCCAGCTTTCTACTCCTGACAAATGGTCCTTTGCAAATGTTCTGCCACTGTACAAGGGTAAAGGAAAGCACCTGGATCCTAGCTCCTACAGGCCAATATCTCTGCTGCCCACCTGCAGAAAGGTGTTTGAGCTTCTGCTTGCTCAGGAGCTCTACTCTGACTCCCTCAAGTTTCATCCTGCACAGTTTGGCTTTGTTCCTGGCCTCTCCTTGGAATATGCAGTCATACTTAGCCAAGATCACTCTCTCCAGTGCAAGTATCCCTCTGTTCTGTTTGATATTACTAAGGCCTTTGATTCAGTTGACAGAAATCTGCTTTGGTCCAAGTTGCAATGCTTCTCCAGTACCTCTCTCACCCTCCTTGTCAGGTCTCTGTTTCTGGATCCACAAGCAAGAATTCTGCACCCAAGTGAGCAATCAGCTGTGTTCTCAGTTCCTAATGGAGTGGTTCAAGGCTTTGTGCTTGGTCCTATACTGTTTGCCATCTTCCTGAATGATTTCCCAAGACTCTCAGCTGACTGCCTGGTTACTCTCTTTGCTGATGACATCAGAATATCCTCCTTCAATGTGCAACAAGACTCCCAGACCATCCAGCAGTATCTGCAGAAGAATAATCTCCAGCTTTCCATTGCAAAGACAGTACCTTTGGGCTCTCCTATCAACTTGGAGAACTCCACTCTACCTGCTCAGGTTTCTGCTACATATCTTGGCTTTCCTTTCCTTCCTACTGGACTAGACTCTGGAGCACACCTGAAGAAGAGAATTATCCTGGCAAGACAGGCACTCCACAAGCTACTGGCTGTTACTCCTCCTACAACTTCAGCTCCCAGCTGCCTCCTTCTACTCAAGCAGTTTGTCTTCCCTGTCCTGGAATTTGGCTTACCACTTCTCTCTCTTACTTCTAGAGACTGCACTAAGCTTGACAAGTTTGCAGTATGGTGCATTACCTCCTTGGTGCCTCATTTGCCTGAATGCCCCTACAGACATGCTATTCTTGGTGCTTTTGGGTTTATGCCCTATAAGATCAGACTTCTCTACCTTAGAACCAGATTATACCTCAGACTTCACAACTGCAACAACCCACTGATTAAGGCCTGGAAGAGAACACACCACACAACACCTGACTCCTGCTGGAGAACTATACTTGGAGATCCTGAAGTCAAGAAGTTTGCTCACTATATTCTGCAGTCAGAAAAACCCAAGCTGGCCTACCTGAAGTACTTGACAGACCTTTGGCAGCAATATCTGCAGCAGCACACTCCCTTTATGATGAATATCAATCCTTATCACATTCCCCTCATTAATGTTGTTCACAAGTCATTCTTACCTCTGTTGCTACCCCCCTTCCCACTGAACAGTGTCTTGAGCACTGAAGAACTATCATCACTTCTTATTAACTTACCTTCAAATTCCCCTCAGCTACACACTCTTGTATCAAAGCTACAACAGTAGCGCTGGCTTCTTTGTTTCAACTGAAATAAAGATTTCACCTGTTGGTGACTCTCTCCCCTAACCCTAAGGTTTGCTATGCAGGCTAGGCTTGGTTTTCTTGAGAGTGCTAGATATGCAAAGCTTGGGTAGAAGCTAGAGTGGATTTGTTGAATTCTTAATTTCATTGGGACACACACTAAACCAAAAGGTTTAGTAAACTTTATTTATACTTTTCTGATTGATTTGCATTAGTAAGCGCCAAGAGACTGGACTAAATGAAATCTGTTAGGGTGTTGATAGGTGCATAAGATATATTAAAAATTGCATCATTAATCAGCTGATGTCTTGGCAACTGCTAAGTGGTTGGATAAATCTCAGATGATTAATCACTTGGAAAGGCTTAGCAGATCAGTTGAGTATGTAATGACCACATGAAAATTGATCAGGTGTGACAGCTAAAAATAGACTCGGAGAAGTGATAAAATAAACTGTAACAGGGATTAGTTATGTTTGGGATAGGGAAAATCAGTTAGGGTACTAGATTTTCTAACAGAGTGAAATTGACCAAGTTTTAAATGTTGATGCACAACAGACTTGTTCCATGTGCAGTATCCTGGATTCAAATGGGCAAATGGATTTTGGGCCAGCATTGGTATGCTAAGAAAGTATCTTTAGAATAGCAGAAACTATCAAAGGCAGAAGAACAAGGGTGCCATGGCTAAAAACCAGTGGCTTCCTCAAAAGCCCATTACAAGCGGGGCCAAAAGCTCCAGACACATGTCAAAGAGATGTCAGGTAGCTGGAAGAGTGCTAATTAGGGACAAGCAGGCAGACACAGATGCACCAACACAACATTTATCAAGAAAAAAGCATAGTACCACTCAAGAAGCACCCAGTCAAGCTAGCAGTGAAGGATCTGGCAGTGATAAAAACCAGCTGCTTTTACAGGAGCCTGTCACAACCACAATTGAGAGCTCAAAACAAGCAGAAAAGAAACATCAGGTTGCCAGAAGAGTGCCAGCAAGGGACAAGCAGGCCAAAACAGATGTGTCAGAGCAGAATTTATCCAAGAGAAAATGTAGTTCTTTTCAAGAGGCACTCAGACAAAGGAGAAGTGAAAGACCTGGCAGTGATAAAGGAAAAGGCAAAGGGAAAAATATCTAACCAAGCATGAGACAGGGGGCATGCAAGAAAAACTGCAAGCCAGGAACAGACTGAACTCCATCATAGCCAAGAAGAATTACCAACAAGAATACAGCTGTTTCCACAAGTGTTGGAAGCCCAGCCAGTTGAGCTACACCCCAGCAAGGTAGATGAGTTTGCTGAAAAGGACAATTTGTCTACCACAGCCTCCACATCCTCCATTGTTGATAGAGTGGAGATCCCGCTGACAGACAAGGCTACAATGTCAAGAGCTCAAAAGACTATCACAATGCCTTCAGTGGAGTTTTGGAACATTAACAGGCACACCAAGAGGTTGCAGCACTTCTTCAAGAGCAGTGCTCAAGAAAACGCACTGGAATATTCAGGGATTTATTGCAAAGACTAGCAGATGAGGCGCTAGACCTTGCAGTGCCAGCTGAAGACCAGGATGTGTGGGAACCAGTGAATGAACAGTAGCATAAAGCTGTTGGGTTCCTGCAAAAGTCATGGAACCAGAGCATTACAGGAGAAATACTTATTGAGTGGTGGATTTTAATGGAGTTACTTGATGAGTGTAGTGTTGGGCTTGATGTTAGTGTAGGGTATAGAGACTTGTATAGGTCAACACAATTGGCAATTGAGCTACAACTGAAGTTTAAACAGAAATAAATCAATTTGTATGCATGAAAAGTAAGAGAAATGGTTGAGTCAGGAAGTAAGGAGTGTGAAAAAGAGGCAATAGCAAATCAATTAGCACAAACATAGGAGGCAATAGAGTGTCTGGGATCAGAAAGTGAGCAAATTGGCAGGGAACCAATCAAAAGCCACTTATAAGTTATTGTGATGAAAAGTTTTGACCAAGTTTTTTGGGAAATCCGAGGTGCAATTATTTTTCAATGGTCTCTAGATGGTGTCCCAACAGGATCAGTACCTCTTAGTCATGGGACTCTAACTTTGTGATGGCCTTTTGATGGGATCATCTCAATAACTTTTCATAGGGGTTCCCCCAGTTTACTGGTCATTCCAGCAACAATTTGCTATGGCAAACCAGTACAACTCACCTCAGATATACTCAGATTCTCACTTCTCAGGCCTGGCTAACTAGGAAATAAAATACCACTCAGCTTCTAAACTTTCAGACCTGGTTTACCAGGAAGATATCTCTCAGACCTAGCTTTCTAGGAATAATTTTGATCAACTAGGCTTCTTTAAATACTTGTCATAAGTAAATAAAGATTTCACCACTTGGTGCCTTTCCTCCCCCTAACCCTTGTCTAATTCTGACCAATAGCTGATATCTAACAGGCTCAATCCTAGAACAATAATTCTTGGCTTAGCAATAAGATAGTAAAAACTTACTCTTTGTGAGTGTTTTATATGTACATTAAATATTTACATCCTACCCCTGACTGATTGTTGAAGTCTTATATCTTGGAGGGGTTATTGCCTCCATCCTTACTGTATGACCATACATGATCAATTGAAGTAGCAGCTTTTAGGCAGGGTGCTGAATAAAATAGAAAAGTTGAACTAGTAGGGAGCTACCAATACATCTTCCACCAGTCCCAAAATCCTTCCCTGCAGCAACTTCACCATTTATGGATTTAAACTTGTGCTGTTCATGTAACCATCTAATCACAAACAAACCCAACTGGTATTGTAGTGTAATTCCCCACCTTTGTAAGCTAAGGATATTAGTAACCTATAAGTATTCTGTAGCCACTTGTTCAATAATTAAATAAAATCAAAAGAACAAGCCCACTAAATGGCTAGGATGTATTTCAGCCGGGTTTGGTTATTTTGGCAAATCTGAGAATCAGGATGTTGAGTACGCGTGAAACAGGTAGGGGCCATTCTCACAACTCTAGCGGTCTTGTGCTACTCGCAATGGACCGCATGATCCCACGAAATTAATTTAACTCCACAACGTCACTTTGGGTAATAAGTCAGCAACTGATGGGTCTCGTTTATGTCACGTCTACCACAACAATTTGCAAACGAACAGCACTGTTATTCATCGCAGACGATCTTGTTGCGAAGCGTTGTCAAGAGTAATGCTAACATTAAATAAAAGTACAAATCAACCGATCATGACTGAATATATGCATAGATGATGGAGATCACGGAATTCTAAGAAGCGCACAAGCTCTTGCAGCGAGGCACTTTGCCTTGGAATTCATGACGTCCAGCTGAATGCGAGCGCAAGCGGTAGATGGTCCGAAGGCACGTCTTTAGCGGGTATTCCAGGAATGGTGCAGTCTATGATTTTGGGAAGGGATAGTTGTCTGGTGCATAGCAAGGAATCTCGTAATTGCTCGGTTAATCCACCAAAAAAGATGTAGTCACAAATGAGCTTTGCATCGTCATGAAGTGTAGTGAATTCCTCAGATGGCATAGGATGCTCGTAGCCCGAGTGGAACTTGTACGGATGCTTCAATATGCACCGGTTGACTGAATCGTCTTCGGGGAATCTAGCCTGGGTTGCATTGAACGCATGGATTGTTTCGGCATTATAAGCACGCTTTGGCTGGGCATGGAGAGGGACAAACGGCTCAACCTGTCCCGACATAAATATCTCATCCATGCTCGACAAGTCTACTACGCCTAGGAAGGGGGATGGCGGTTAGCATCAGTGGGCTGGCAAGGCAAAGACGTCCGAGGCTTACCATCATTAATGTACCGGTACACTAAGCTGTGTGGCGTGGAGTTGAAATCCCCACAGATCACTGGGAGAGAGCGGTTAGAATGTGATTGATACAGCCATGCTGCAGGTGGAATGACTTACCCAGGGGCATGGGCTGACTGGAGATAATCTCGTACGCCGACAGGAGCAACTTCTGCAACTGAGCAATTTTGAGGATTCCACGCTTGGTGTTGAACAAGATATGGGTGTTGGCAACACAAAGCTTTCTATTGGTTTCTAGATGGATCAGTGTTAGGACCACAGGGATTTTGGCAGGAGAATTACTTACTGTTACTCACTCAAATCTCTTAATACTACAATGATCCCAACGTTGTTTCTGTCCATAAAGTCATCACTATTATACTCCACAGTGCAATGCTTCACCAATTCGAATCTAAAGGTGGCGAACGAAACAGAAATGCGACGTTAGGAACAGATTCAAACGCACAACCTGCGTTGGCTGAGCATCGTACCTTTTTGTGTTGTACAGTACGGCGCATCCATCCCACATGTCTTCGCCAGTTCTCTGCTTATATACGTATCGGTATCCGAGACGCCGCAAGGCGGGTGCAAAATCGCAGTGGAAGTGCCTCTTCTCACATTCCTGGCAGTGATCGTATAGTCATTAGAACATCCTTCACTACAGCACATCAGCAGTATTTACCTGAAGGCAATAAATATCGGCTTTGTAGGCTGCATACAAGCAAGGTGAGTAACTACTTTGCACAGATAGTGTACAGGAGCGTCCTCTGTCGGGGCTAGGAGTCTACCTGCGAACGGTTGCTATGCTATATGAGGTTGAACGCACCTTGGATCTCTTTCAGTATCTTTCGTCCTCTATTTGCCCAAGTCAAAACTGAATTCGGGCAGTACGAGTACAGATGTCTATTTTTGAATGCCAAATAGTCGGCCAAAATGTTGTAACTGATGATGGTGAACTCTTCCTCAGGCTCATTCGCTGTGACATGCAAAGAATGAGAATCTGTACTGCTGGGAATGCTCAAGGAACAAGCCGAGTGAAAAGACTCGCTAACTTACGGGTATCCAAATGCAACCAAGTTCGGTTGAAATTTCCTCTTGAGGCATATGGGGCTTGATACTTCGAAGTGTAAGTAGCGTATGGTTCACTTGATACTGGAATGTGCTTCGTCATTGCAAACGAATCAGTGTCGGGGCAGGGAGGAAGAGGGATTTTCAACTGTCACGGGTATGGCTCAGGCCTGAAATGTACCAGGAACAGACAGGAGATGGGAAATTTAGCCATGTCTCTCGGATCAATCAACTCCACGCCGATTTTTTTCGTTTCTGATGAGAAAAAAATGCCATCTGGGCTGATCGCACTCCCACAAGCCATCAGAAAGGACACTTGCTGGGATTGAGCACATAGCTCGATCGGCATGTTCTCCAACACGCGGTATGCATGGCATGGCCGCTTTCCCACGAGCGACTGCACAGTCAGCTAAGGACGATCAACCCTCCAATGTCTACATGGAAGATGCAACCAGCTCGAATGACATTTCATACAATGGCCTGCTCAGACAATGGTTGTGATCCGGACTGCCGGCCTGATCTCGGAGCTCCATAATTGTTCATGGAAATTTCAGGATTCGTCGGGTCGACCAGATAGGCATTTAACGGGTGGCGAGTTAATTAAATGCGAACAATGGGTGGAGCACCAAAACAATGTCATTCATAGAAAGCGCGTGACTGCCACCATTGAGGCCCCTCTGGCAAGTCACCGCAACCTATTCGCGCGAGTCTGATTCACAATCGGCCTGGCATGAAAATGAATGCAGGCTCTACTGGCCCTCAGCAAATGAATTTGTCCTTGTAAGGGCACTGTGTTTCGCCTCCGGATCAACATATAAGACGCTTTCAGACCGGCTTTTCTGCCAGTTGTCCTCTATCCTTCACGGAGTTGAACCAAGAGATGCAATTAACCACCTACACTACGTTATTACTCAGCAACAGTGCTCTTATCGCTTCGGCATACGTGATGGAAAGAGGATATGCTCAATTAACCGGCGCAAAATACTGCGAGGACCTGGTTGCCCAGCTTAACGTCCGCTTTAAAGCAAATATCCCTCTAGGGAAATGCGCCAACACTAACGACCTTTGCGATAAAACGACAAAGTACGGGAACCCATCAGAGCTTCCATGCCACGAGCTGGTGTCTTTAGCTAAAGAACGAGGGGTTCAAGTAGACCCGTCAATTTGCTTATCCAACTATGTTGCAACCCCTAACCTCGAAGCTACCTATGGGTTCCAGCGTGTTTGTAGTGGGTTAATTGAAAAGCTTAAACCCTTTCAAAGTGGACTAGACCCTTCTATCTGCTCCAGAATCCGGACTGATTTGGGACCAGCCGATCTAGAAAATCTGGAGATCTCCAAGCAAGGCTGTCAAGGGCTGGTTAAGGCTGCGCAGAAACTAGGGATTAAAGTAAGTAGCAGCATATGCCGGGGCATGGTGGTAGGCATCAGTAACAAGGAGAATTCCGAGCTTGACCGGTATCCGAGGTTCTCGGAGAACGAAGGGGATAACGTTTGTCCAAATATCGCCTCAAGGTTGCACGATCTTGGCTATAAAGTGGACATGCAGGCTTGTCTGAAGATCAAAATTGTAACTGGGCCCTCCAGGGAAGTAATCAACAATATGACGTGCGAAGAAATCGTCACTCACGCCAAGGCTCTGAGGATCGTGAAGGGAGACATCAAGGTTTGCCAAGGCAAGCCACATGCTTCCGAGAATTTCCTTGCGCCGGGGGGGATAAGGCGCTCGGCATGTGAAGGACTGGTAACCAGACTGCGCGGTATTGGTGTTGACTTGAAGCCGGAGTTGTGTTCTAATGTGTAAATCAGCGGTTAGCAATTGGCGGACCCATCACATTGGAGTCTAAGCACCGTCGTTTCATCTGGAATTAGCGTTCGTTGAAGATGCTAGATCCAAACTGTATAATGTAGATTTAATCAGGATTCTAGCAGTATTAATGTAATCTTACT
The DNA here is from genome assembly GCA_002104905.1 of Basidiobolus meristosporus CBS 931.73. Lineage (NCBI taxonomy): Eukaryota > Fungi > Basidiobolomycota > Basidiobolomycetes > Basidiobolales > Basidiobolaceae > Basidiobolus > Basidiobolus meristosporus. The sequence continues at coordinate 118,396 of MCFE01000205.1, read as the reverse complement.
TCATCATGGCAACAATTGGTGATTTCTACCATGCGCAAGCTAAATACATCCAATCTGTCAGCGGCGGCACGTGACACTGCTTCATCATGGATTGAGATCGTATCCTGGTTGGGCTTTTGGCCACTAAACAATCAATGATCAATAAACATGCCATTGGTTCAGACGAAAAGTTCCACAACGGTTAATGTTTTGATGCCTTCTGGAGTTCTTGCAACTCGCGCCAGAACACAATGATCCGATATTGTCAGAGTGTTAACTAACACGAGCCTCATAAAAGGACCTTTGCCCTTATCGTCTTCTCAGGGCTTAGTCATTTACCTGTATCCCATGGCCAAGGCTCGTATGGAATATTCGGCCAGCGTAGCGAATGCCGCTGGGAAATAGGATTCAGCAGACATCTAATGCGCACAAGATTTGTTCGGGTGCTGTGTCCATGCGGGTATTATGCGTCAAGTGCCAGGCGGCAGGTGGCCAGAGCAGCACAAATCCTTTCCACAATTGTCCCGGTGGTGAATTTCAGGCCATGTGAGATGACACTCACCAAGAAATTGGTTTCAGAGATTGCTCGAAAAGTCCGATTATGTAAGCTGTCGTCCCGCAAACATCAGCAGCGATCTAGACTTTCGGGAGTGCGGTAGCAAAATGTGACCATTTTTGGAAGCCATTTGGTTGGCAGGGCAACTGGTTGTATATGAAATTCGCCATAATATCCCCGAAGATTGTGCTCACAAATGGCGATTCCTTCGCATACGATTAGCCATTCCCAGCTTCAAGCTTTCAACCCTCCCTAGTTACCCAAGAAAACGGACCAATGCTTGGGTCAGGAAAGGTAAGTATGGTGGATCACGAAGTGGTACGATTGGTTTATTGGAATTGTAAGTTTCTCCAAGGCTCACTACATTATATATTATGTCTAATATTGATGTAAGTAGTCTAAAGCAAATTAATTATCGCGCTTGAAACTGAATGGGGCAGAGACCCAGGTATCAAAATCGGCTTGGTTGCTGCTGCTGCCAAATGGCTTAAGTCCCTTGACGACGATGGTATAGGTACCCGAGGGGACTTGAACATCTTGTGCTTTTCCATCCTTGACAACAGTGACTGAGCCATCGAAAGTGACACGGACGGCAGTTCCAGGAGTATTACGTGGGAATCCTCCCTCGACCAAACCGATGAGGCCAATCTCAGCGCCCTTGGCATCAGCCACAGCAATGGACAAATACTTGGTGGCGTGAATAAGTGGGAAGCTGATCAAAGGAACGTTGCCGGTAGCCAAGTTGAATTCTTTGGCGGGGGCACCAGTGGCCAAGGAAACGATGGTGGGTTGTCTCTCGCCGTTGATGTCAATGACCTTGACACTGTGAAGGTCACCAGAAACACCGGTGTAGGGAACACGGACAGTGTTCGCCTTGCTACCTAACGGTCTGAAGTTCACGTAGCCAGAGTACACCCACAAGTCCTTCTTGTCGAGACGAGGTGCGGTGAAGGTAACCTTGACGGTCTTGCTTTGGCCTGGGCGAACGGTGACGGCAGATGGATATGCTTTGGCAGCGGCTCCAGCTCCAGACAAAACGAAGGCATTTTGGAGAGCAGGGTATCCCTTCTTGTCATATCCGTTGACAGAAATAGCGGGAGTGTGCTCGACAATGTAGGTGACGGTCTTCTTGCCCTTGTTGCTAACAGTGAAGGTGTGAGCACCGTTGAAATGAGTGGTGTCATTCAAAGCAAATTTGGATGGGCTGACGAAGGAGGTGGTGTGGATGGCATCCCAAACATTGATAAGGCCAGCCCCCTGCTTTCCAGCAGAGGTGAGGCCCTTGAAGTTGAGCTCAGTTACAGGTTGTGCAGTATGCTGCAAAATGGAGTTAACAGCAGAAGGTTCGAGAATGCCTCTGGATTTGAGGATCAAGGCAACAGAACCAGCGGTATATGGAGAGGCCATGGAAGTTCCTCTCAAATGGGCATAGGAACCAAGAGCAACTGGGAAGGTGGAGTAGATAATTCCACCGGGAGCACCAACATCAGGCTTGGTGTTGAGCTCGAAGTCTGGGCCCCAAGATGTGAAGGAAGAAGGCTTGCCACCGTTAGGGTTATCGTAAAGTTTGTGAACGGTATCGAAGGTGATGGTCAAATCCTTGTTCTTGGTGTAAAGATCATTTAAGTAAGCGGCATCGCTTGCTTGGAGACCCATGAGGGGGATCTTTAGGCTAGGATCCATAGTGGTAGCAACATAAGCACCGAAAGTGCTGGAGTAAACAAAAGCACCCACGGCCCCGGCTTTTTGTGCGTTAACTCCCTTGACAGTCAAATCGCAGGATTCGGGCTTGAAGAAGAGAACAACCTTACCGGTAAGGTCTTCCTTAAGTGGGCTACAGCCACCAGTTTGGGCAATAGCAAATGGGGTGTTCTTGAAAGTGACTGCTTTAAGGCCTTCGTAACCGGCAACAAATTTCTTGCCCTTATCCTGGTTAATGGTGAAGGCCTGTCCGGGATACTTGATGTTGTCAAATGAAGCAACGCCGATGGCTTTGACAGCAGTGGATGGCCTTCCAACAGTCCAGAGACCGCTCATACCTTCATTACCAGCAGCAACAACGGGGATCACTCCGGCATCTGCTGCTTTGTTAAGAGCTCTGGTCATGGGGTCATCGGGGTAGGGAAGGGAGCTTCCCAATGAAAGGTTGATCACGTTCATCTTGTCGACGACAGATTGCTCAATAGCCTTGATGATCATATCACTGGGGGCACCGCCGTCACAACCGAAGACCTTGTAAGCACCGAAGGTAACATCGGGTGCAACACCGACGAAATTCTTGTCACGGGCACCGATGATACCGGCGACGTGGGTTCCGTGACCTTGGCAATCCTTAGGATCGTTGTCCCCGTGAATGGTGCTATCGTCACCGTTGTAAGCATCACCAACATAGTCGTATCCAAACTGAACACGGCAGTTCTTTCCGAAACATCCGCCAAGTGCGGGATGAGTATAATCAATACCAGTATCGATCACACCGACTCTGATTCCAGTGCCGACGTTCTTCAATTGTTCATGGACCTTGTCGACTCCTGTCATCACATGTGGAGAGGCGATAAGGTTCGATGGCAGGCTTCCGGAGCCCACAATCTTGCTCTGATCAATGGCAGCGCTTCTCTTGTGTTGAGTGATTGGCCAAACAGCCTTGACACCTTCGACCGAGGCCAAGAAGTCGGCGTGTTGGGAGTCAATATTCAACGAGACACCATTGAATGAGGCGGAGAAGGATGCACGTTCCTTGAACTCGATCCCCTGCTCCTTGAGGTTCGCAATAAGCTTTTCCTTGGAGACGCCCTTGGAATCCTGATCGAACTCCACGATGTAGGCATGGGAGAGTACCGAGGTGGACTTGTCACCGAAGTCAGCAGGGACGCTCTTAAGAACCCCGGTAGGTCTACTACCGAGGGCATACTCGGCCATCAAGAGAGTGGAAAGAACAAAGAGCTGCTGGAGTCTCATTTTCAAAACGAGAAAGAGTGGGAGTGAGTTGAGCCGAGAGAAGAAAAGGAAACTTGTCTTTCTCGATGGGATCCAGACAAGTATTTATACCTTGCACAGTGGATGACCATCGCACTTGGATGCGACATGAGGTTCTGAGAGCCAACCCGTTTCCCATACGAAGCAAGTGGTGCGACCACGAAAATTTCTCATCCTCAAGGAGAATGGGTGCTTGCACAGCCGTTCTAACGTCCTGATTAGTATGATTTTCCCCCAGCGAATGTTTCGGCCGAGAAGATAACCCTTGGGTTGCTATCTTCGACATATTGAACGGATATTTGGATTACTTCACATGACCACACGATTTCCTCTTTCTGGTAAGCTTAATTCATCGGTTCTTAATATGGATGGGGCTCATTGTGTCGATCACAGCGGGGGGAATTCCAAGCAGCGGATACCGAACCCTAAGATGAGGGAATGAAACTTGTACCACAGCAGCAATTATGAATCCTGTTATCCACCAGTTGCTGATGGATGATTGGTCTTTGCAAACAATGATGAATCCCTGGACTGGTGCTCATCAATTGGCTGCTACCACTGACTTGTGAATTACAAAGTGGCACAGAAGGTTGGGAAGCACCTCAGTTGGAGATCAGTATCCATATCCCACGGTGCGAGGCTCCTGGGCTGCTGGAGCAATGCCAGGGCCTCAAGGAGGGTGGGCGCCTTCAGAGTCAAGCCTTACACGCTCGGTGTCGCTCGTCCCTCCACAGCATCCTGCCTTGCCAATGTGCGAAAATCCTCCCAGGGAAAACGACCGGTTTGGTACCGGGGTTTCAGATGGACTCCTACAAAGAAATTCCTGGAATCGCGTCATGCGCCCATCGCTCTACCAGGAATTTGTGCTCCTACCGAGCATACAGCCAGGTGCATATGAAATACACCCAGGGTTTTATCGGGGATATCGATTGCGCATCCACGTTCAACAGTTGAGGAGAGGTGATACCAATCCAGTTCTCAGTAACGTAGGTTGCTGCGAGTCCCAAAAGTGACGACATGCGGCGGGTGGAATCCGGCCAGCGTCGACAAAACTTCTCACGAGGGCGTTGTTCGTAAAGAAAGGCTGCACCGACTCCCGGACTGAGCAACCATCTTCGCCCTCATCAAAATCTGAATCCAATCATGGTTCAATCCATGGCAGTTTTAGGAAATCCGAGACGGCCAGTCATACAATGCATGTTTGTGAATCTTCGCCTTAACGGTAACTTGTTATCGAGGTATCGCTGAAGTCATGAGGTTGGTCCGATTCTGAGAGACAGGAAAGATGCTGACTTACGCTGCATCGTGGTAAGCTGCCGCATACAGATCACATGGGTTCTTCTCGTACCAACTCATTATGAACGGTACTACTCAAAACAGCACTGGATTGTCGTGCCAAGATCATGTGCGACATAGAGGAGGCCACCAGCATAGTGAATCCATACCGTTCATTTGAAACCAGTGTATTCATGCTCACTTCAATTTCATCGAGGCACGCTGAGCTGTAGGATACGCTGGAATTGTACTAGCTTAGGTACTATATGGCGACCATCATCAGTTTGGTATATGCTTTCTATCCGGTGTGCTATGAGAGCCAGAAGCTATGCGCACCGGTGGAGTGCTCTCCACCTTCTAGCGAGGCGAGGTGAGGTTTCTTGCTTTCATCACATGTTCCTCAGCCCAGGTACGCTTCAGAGAGGATGGGTCCTGCCTTGGACGCTCAGATCCTTGCCCACGAATCATGCATGCTAATGTGGATTATGTAAGCCTGATCTGATGGGCCTTTTTGAGCGTTTGGCTCGAATGATGTTTAGTCAAGGCCGCCTGTATGATCGCTTCAACCCCACCCTTGGGGCTTCAACCATTCCCTTCTCCCACAAACAACATGGATGGGCGATCTGAGGATCCCATTTACATGGATTTCCTCCAACCCGATTGCTAATCAGTGAATCCGGACGACCTCAAGCATAACCACTAGAAATCAGATCGGATCAAGGCTGAGGTTGTCGCTCTCTCGTGCTGGAGAGCAGACCGTATTTCACAGCACAGCGAAATTCGCCGTTATGTTGCAAGCTGGTGATTCATCATTACTACTCCGAACGAATATCGTAGGATATGGCAAGTTTGTATTGTGACCCGCCCTGGTCATTCTGGCCCAATGCATGATGGCTGGCGCCTAGCTCCGGCTCTGCATACGTTACAGCGACCCATGGTCACCAGAATCTAGTACGTTTCCTGATGAACCAGTGCGCTATGTGAGCCAGGTCAGACATCAGGTGGTACGCGAATCTTTACGATGAAGTGGGAATATTACCACCCTCGCGGACTCCTGAGTTTTCCCACATTATGGACCTCGCTTGCAGTCCTATTGCCATTAGTCCCTCTGGGAATCTACCGCCTATCCTCAGCTCTGCACTTCATCATTGTACCACCTAGCAAGCCATGAGATTTCTGATAGTCCTACCGGTGCTTCGTACGCAGAGTCCATTTCTGCCCGACTGCTGGCTAGACATAGACTATGCTTCCCAACACAGAAGTATATAGCTGATGTCAGCCCAAAGTTGGAGCACTGGCGTGAAAACATCCTAAGGACCTCCGTCCCAGAGTATCCGTAGCACCCCTCTTGGAGGATTCCAATAGGTGCTGATCAGTCGTACATCACCTGTGCATTCCCATTCCGTAGTTCAAATCCCATCACTCCGTTTGATCTGGGAAACGGAATTCCTGACATGGCTGATCCAATATACGATGCCTTCGAAGCAGCACCAATCCCTTGAAGCCCTCCCCAGTTCACCAACAGCTTTCACAACAAATCCCGTTTCCAATGGCTAGTCTGGCGTCGGGCTGAAGCCTTGGATAATGCTATTATCATATGGGCTAACCGGTAGTGGGCTTGCTGGCCTAGCAGATCCTGGAGCCTGATACCAACACTGCCTGTATGCACCAAGGGACAACTTTTTCGCATTTCAACCTTTTAATGGTACATCCATCCATATCTATACCTGTGCCATTGTATGTACAGACCATGGGTGACGAGCCTGGCGCGTTTGTTACCAATGCCTCATAAACGATAATGGTCGATTTCTCCTCCGTTTAGACTGTGGGAAAGGGTGATGCACCGCATTTTTGATACGACTTGGCTAGAGGATACTTGAAATTGGTGTACCACGTCCAGCTCGAGAATTTCTTGCCCGGCTTGTGAGACCAATCTCCAGGCTTTGCTGAGCTGTTGTGTGCAGTAGTAGGCTTTGGTAAAGCTGGAGCTGGTATTGAGGGCTGAGTACGGGGTTGGGGGAGATACCTGTTTCTCTCTCAGTTGATTGATGGAGAGACCGCACTCCACGAACGCTTTAGCCACACATATCCCATATCAACGTGCTCTCCTCTTTGCAACCACGTTAGGTTCGATTGTGGGCCAATTGAATGTATCTTCTACTAGCTTCAACAATTTCCCTCTGGTCCACTGGTCGTGTGTTTGGATAGGGGGTAGCTTTCTTAGCAGTACTAGCTTGGTAAAGGTACAACTCGGTTTATTTATGCTGAGTAGTAATCCAGCTATCTTCATCCTATTCTTGACCTGCCAAATCTACTCCCCTCCAATTATCTGAACATCCCGCTTTGTGGCATCTATGTCTTGTACACTTGCCACCCATGATTGCCATAGCGATCGGTAGTTGTATACTGTCCACTTGCTGTCCTTCCCCATCCAATGCCATTTGGGGACATCAACAACTCTGACAGCAATTCATGTCTCATGGCCTTGATGAACACTTACCTGCTATTCAGATCGATTCTTCGGTATCTGCAGACCAGTCTATACCCCTTACGTGACTAACCAGATACTGATTTAATGCTGCTGATTCAACAAGTGGAACCATACAGAGTGCGTCAAGAATATTCAGGGTTATGCACAGGGATTGGTCCAAGTCGCTTGTGCTCAGATCGCTAACTGCAAGATGGATTCAATATCACAGCTTTGTAACTCCCACCTATGGAGCCAACAATATGCAATGAACTTTTTGTTGCAATATTCTGAGGAGTATTGGAAGTGATGTGGAGAACTGGAGGATATACATGTTATTCACTTGTAAATGTATTGATCAAAAGTATGGTATTTATACTTTTGCTAAAGCAGGGCATACAGACATGTAGACTTTGTTAAGGAAGGTCCCAAGAATATGTGTGGAAGGTTTGGGGTCCATTGGGCAACTTTGGGAAAGGTCATAATTTGGGTACCTGATAACTTGGTGAATATATTCTAGGTAAATTCCAGCAAGATGTTTAGCCAGGTCAGAATGCTAATCACAGAATAAGATCTATGTGACTAAGGTAGCATGAATTTTTATGTGGCAGCTTAATAATTACAATGCTCCCACTCAATAGAATAATCATATGTAACAAATACATATTAAGAGCGTGCAATATGTACTGGAGCATATAAAGTTGGACAATGTTGCACACTGGACTAACACATTATTCAACAGTATAAGCATTTGGTTTCAGCTTACTTGAACAAGTAACTTGTAACTCAATGAGCATATATACTTAATAGTATGCCTAAAATCAGAATGATCTGATCAAAATACTAATCATCAGCTTTGATCACTTTCATAGGCTTGAATAGTGAGCTGAGTTTGATTGTCAGATTTGAATATTGATATATAAGCAAAACTGACCCTTTTTTGGTCAAGTTAAGGTTTTGTCATTAATGGCAGATCTGAAGTTTACTTATTCAGGGCAACAGTCTGATTCATTTAGAAAACTTCACTGTATGGCCATATTAGCCTCATGGACAGTTGCTTTCTTTACATAGACTTCATATGAGGTAAATAATGTCCTATATTGGGCCAAGTTAAGGTTTTGTCATTTGTGCCTGATCTGCGGTATCCTCATTTCCTGTCACTGTGTCACATATAATATGGCTAAAAAAAAGGTTTTTGCCCAACTCTGAGCTGAGATGGCCTACTTACACTTGAACTACATCTGTTTAGTGCTTTGGATTCAAATAATGATCCAGAATGGCCACCTTTGTCCTCCTAAAAGTAGCAATAACTTTTTTTAGACTGAATACTTCATATATAGGAGTTTCACAGTCAACTTGTTTCTTGATTTACCCAGTTTGGTATCAGACAATACCATAGCCTATTTGGTAGCTATTCTTAGAGTGTTTTTACTGACTTGGACTGATATAGTCACTTTTGTCACATCAGAATATACTTGTAGAATATTGATAGGCACTTTTCCAGAAGTGAGATTCACCTGGGGCTTGGATTTTCTATATTCTCCTGATAGTCATGCTCAACCTTGAGCTTGGTTTGCAAGGCCAGCTGGTCTTCTTGGCATCTTCAGAATGCACAAATCTCATCTTGTTGATCCTTGCACCTGTTGCTTTCTAATCCATGGACTGCAGACATCAAGACTTCTTCATTAAATAATCTGCTCCAATATATACTACAATATCTGATGTATCCTGTTGCAGTTTGAAGGCTCTACTAAAGTTTCTATCTTGAGAACTTTGAAGAAGAGGCTCCATAGAGTATATATGAATTTTCACAAAGTTCAGGTATAGCCAAAATAAGTTGGACTCCATTGGGAAGTACCCTCATCTTGTTGTAAGTGTCTTGGAGATACTGGAAGTGATTGAGAGAACAAGTAGATTATGTGGTTTTCACTCAATGATTTATTAGATGCAAAAGTGGTATTTATACTTTGACATGGTCTTGGCATAACAAACATGTAGAATAGGTCAAGGAAGGTCCCAAGAACATGTGTGCAAAGCTTGGGGCTATTTGGACAACTTTGAGAATTTTCATGCTCTGGGTACCTGTTATTTTGGTGAAAATATTCTAAGTAAATACTGACAAGGAATCTGGTAAGTACTCTCTAGGATTTGAAGGTAATGATCTAAGTGACTAAGTTTGGTGAATATTTATGTGGAATTACAAGTTCTTACAACACTCCCACTCAGCTAAATGTTCATACTGACTAATCCTAATCTGGACCTAAGATATTCAAACTGGTCTCCAGCTAATGTTTTGGTAAATATGTCTGCAATCATTTTGACTGAAAGACAGCAAACAAAGCTAACTAAGTTATTCTCTCTAGCTTCACATATGAAATGACATCTAATATGTATATGCTTAGTTCTAGCATGAGAAGTTGTATTTCTACTTAATTGTACACATTCTTGATTATCTTGAGATAGAGTAATAGGCAGCTTTTGACATAGTCCTAAATCTGTAAAAAGCTTCCTTAACCACATTACTTCTTTTGTAGCTTCACAGGCTGCCATATAATCTGCCTCTGTGGTGGAAACTGCTGTAAAAATTTGTAATTCCACCTAATTATTCACCTGACTTAGCCACTTAGATCATGGCCTTCATATCCTAGAGAATACTAACCAAACTCTTTGTTGGGATTTACTTAAAATATCTCACCAAAATACCAAGTACCTAAAACATGAAAATTCTTAAAGTTGTCAAAACAGCCCTAAACTTTGCACACATGCTCTTGGGACCTTCTGTAATTTATTTACATGTTTGTTATGCTAAGACCATGTAAAAGTATAAATACTACTTTCACACTGAATATATAATTAAGTGAAGGCCATAAAATCTACTTGTTCTCCCAATCACTTCCAATATCTCTAAGACTCTTACAACAGGTTATGAGCCCCAAGCTGTCACTCTCTGCAATATCTACTGCTGTTACTACTGGAGTTTTTCCCTCTGCTGAAAAGTTGAATGGATCCAACTAGCATGTGTGGAAGGTGAAGATGAAGATGCTGCTACAAGAAAGAAGCCTTGGGGATATTATCATGGGAGAAGAATGCTCCCTAAAAACATGGAAGAGGAAGCATCAGAGTACCAGAAGAAAGAACAAAGTGCCTTTAACTGCATTTGTCTTAATGTTAAAGACAAACTGCTAGTGGGACAAGTTTCATCTTCACAGGACAAAATGTTTGCATTGATTTGGAATGCTTTTTGGCAGAAGTTAAGGTCCATGTTAAGGAATTTGCAGCCTTTGATGCCATAAATGGAGTCACAGGGACCTTTTTTAATCTTGCATTCAAAGATAATAACATATTTAGAATTAATATGTTTGAAATTAACAGAGAGATGAAAAACTTCAATGCTGGGAATATCTATGATAAATTTGTAGATGTTGTGTAAATGGGTGGTGAACATAAAGATGATATTTTGTTTGGCAAGAGTTATGATGCTGGAGGTGGGATGGCAGATGCAGAGATGTGTTCTGTGCTGTGGGCATTTTGTTAGCAAAAACTAAAGTGTAGGGGTTGGTATATTTGAGGATATATCTAAGGTCAGACATTTCAACAACAAAGGTGGATTGGCCTTTGAGAATATTATCTTTGCAAAGGATGCAAGTTGTGAGAGACTTTTAGGGAGAGAATTCAAAAGAAGAAGAGGGGACAAAGGAGTCCATTTGGGCAAGGATGATGGAGAGGCAGCAGGCTTTGAGGAGGCTTAGCGGATCTTTGATCATTGGGCACAAATAATCAAAATTGATGTGGCAAAATCTCCTGTGCTGAAGCATTGGTGTTTCCCCATTTGAGTTACTTGCGTTGGCTTCCAGATATGATGGAATATAAGTCAACTTATACAGATTCTGATCTCTGATACACAAAGCAATATGGGCGCCATTTTGAAAGGTATTCCTGCATCCAGAGTTGTCCAAGTTGAAACTGAGTTCTTCTGCTGTGGCCTTTTACAGATAGTAGATTCTTGACTATTTCTGGTACATAGAGTACTTCTCTAAAGGTCAATGTATGGCTTCCTCACTGCTTCTAGGGTTTAAGTGGATAGTTCCTTCTCCCACTGCATCAAGTGTTCTATTGTCACCCATGAAAACCCTCTGATTGGAATTTCTTTGTATTGGGTAAAAGTTCTTTGTGATGTGTAAAGTGTTGACATGCTCCAGAGCCAATATACCATGTCTGATAATCCTTGTTTGTGGTCATATTTAGTGCAGATATGAATCATCTGTCCTCAGTTGTGGCAGCATTTTTATACTGAAGCTTCTTTTGCTGATGATCTCTCTTTTTGAGACACTGGTCTGATGTGTATCCTTTCCTTTTGTGGCAGTTGCAAAACAGGTTGCTGTTGCCTTTGTAGGGTCTTGCATACCTTCTTTGTTGGTAATCATTGTCTATTAAAGCATTGCCTTCTTCCTTCTTATTGGCACTTGATTTTCTTAATTCTTCATCCAAGAGCTTTTCATATTTTAATTTAAGGTCAAATCTTCAGTTGAGGACTCCAGGGTCAATACAAGGCCCTAAAACTTGTCTGACAGACTACTTAGAAAGGTAACTATCACATCCTCATCAATAGTTGGTACTCCAGCAGATATCTTCTCACCCACCAGCAGTGTAATTCTGTTGATAGATTGTTCATTTCTTCTCCTGGCTGCATCTTTGTATTGAAGAATTTTTGTCTCAGATACTTTTTCTTAGCAGCTGTCATGGCTGGTAGGTGTCTTCTAATGCCTTCCAGGCATTCTTTGCTGTTTTTGCTCTTGATCATTGAATTGCAACTTATCTTCCACATCAACGCAAATGGAGTTCAAGGCCCTTAGTTCTTTCTTAAGGTAATTTAAGGCTTCCTCTCCCATGTTTTTAGGAGGGCATTCTTCTCCTGTGACAATATCCCAAAGGCCTCTTTCTTGCAGCAGCATCTTCATCTTCACCTCCCACACTTATTGGTTAGATCCATCAAACTTCTCAGCAGAGGGAAAAGTTCCAGTAATAGCAGAAGTAGACATTGCAGAAAGTGACAACTTGGGGCTTATAACCTGTTGTAAGAGTCTTGGAGATATTGGAAGTGACTAGGAGACCAAGTAAGTTATGTGATTTCACTTAATAATTCAATGAATGTAAAAGTAGTATTTGTACTTTACATGATCTTGGCTTGACAAACCTGTAGAATAGCTTAAGGAAGGTCCCAAGAACACGTGTGCAAAGTTTGGGGCTGTTTGGACAACTTTGAGAATTTTAATTTTCTGGGTACCTGGTATTTTGGCAAAAATATTCCAAGTAAATCCCAACAAGGAATTTGATCAGTATTCCCTAGGATTTGAAGGTAACTATCTAAGTGACTAAGTTAGGTGAATATATAGGTGGAATTACTAATTTTTACAACAGATTAATGAGTAGTGCCCAGATATCTATATGAAGGCTCATCATAGACACTTAGGCCATACTGAAATCATTTGGCAAGAGCACAAACAGATCCAACATTGTCTTTTCCAGTCCAGACAAATCTAGTCAGCTGGGGTATGGGTTTTGTCTTGGTTGTACCAAAGATGAGTTGAGACTTGGTATAGGGACCGGAGTGACAAATTTGGATTCTTATACAACTGTATACTGGCATAAATCTGAACTTATATGAAATACATATGAAAGCTGATATGATTGCTGAATTTTCCATATATTATCAATGATGCATCTTGGATTACATGGACACAGATCAGATCATATTAGTTGCAGATTTCCTATTTGATTACAGTATAGTGAGCATATCATCAATGAGGTTACCAAGCAATTGTTTGCAAATGACTTTTGCAACATAATGATGGGATACTTGGTAATTGATGGAGATTTAATCATAAAGCATGAAAAATCAGATAAATTAAACTAATGGTACCAAATTACTTGAAGGCACATCTGTTCCAATCATCTGAGTGATCTTTTCTCATCCATCCCATCACTTCCACTGGATTTCCTTTTGACACATTAGAGGGGATCTGTGCTAAGTACTGTGGACCATCTACCCCAATCTACTCCAGGAGATTCCTTGTTGAGCTTCTATGCTATTACAAGAAATAATACCCTACAAGGTTTTGCCACACTATCCATGGCAACAAGAGTCCTAGCAGCTTGCATCCCCAGCTGACAGCAATGGAGAACCACCTTGCAGAGAGTATGGGTGATTTAGTACAAGTTTGCAATACTAGGTTCAGAAACTCCAATAGACTTCCATATCCCAGAGTGCTGAGCAAAAGGCTCTATACCAGGAGTATTTTAGATACCTATCCAGTCAGGATTAGCAGACCTTCTAGAGGGCAAAGGCACTTATATTCTGGTAAATACAAGGCACACTGTGTGAAGTTTCAAACACTGTTGGACATTGAGGTTGGCATTGGTTCAGTGGGACATTTGCTTGAAGTAGGCATGGCAAAGCACTTGGGGTAGAGAATCATCCTGAATTTAGTAGAGGGGTGTAATTTATGGCAGACTTGGCTTTTATATGAGAGTATTGTCAGAGATTAGAATGTATTGCAGCTTATAGGAAGCCAATGGTGCTGAAGAGTGTCCAATGATTTTGGAACTATAAGCAAGCTGGCCTTATTTGGCATTATCTAAGACAACAAGTCTATACTATAGGTAGTGTTTCACACTTCTGCAGCAGTGTTTGGACCTTCTGTTGACTATCAGGTCTTTAGGCTAAATGGGTCTCTAAAGGGGTCTGTAGACTAAGGCAGCATCTTTTGAATAACAATGTCTCTTAGAGGGGAATTCTGCAACAGAAAAGTGCTTGCTTTTCTGAAGAACCTAGATTGGATTCTAGTATGCTTTGCAGTCTCTTTACTGTTATAGTACTAATCAAAGTCAGAGTACTCAACAGTGCAAGTAATGCAGGGGAAGTCATATAACCATTGAACTTGTAATCTTAGAGTGGAGATTCTGTAAAGAAAGCTTGCTTTTTTTTCTTTCAGCAGGGGAATTCACATAAATAAAAATTCTGAAGGATCAAAGGTTTTGGCAATTGTGCTAGCAAAAAGTGTGATACAAAGCTAAAATCTTTCAGTTGTTAAGATCTGACTACTGAGTGTACTGCATGATATAATATTCTTGGGTAGACTGCTTGTCAGGGTCTTAAGCATTATCCTTCAAAGTTCTAAATTCTGCATCTTTCATTAGTGTGTGATAATAGCAAAAGGCAAAATAAAGAAATGGATATAATGTAAGTTCTATTGATGGCATACTTTCCATTACTACACTGCCTTACATGATGATGTAAAGTTAAGTTTCACCTTTCATGGCAGAGTGAGGGTCTGTTATGACACTCTAGTACACTATAACACTATTTGCATTGGTTGCTCACTGTGACACTATCCAATGCAACAAGTCTATTAAGTAGTATTTATCCACAGTATACGTAAGTTTATGTATTATATATTATCAGGATCTCTACAATTCTGGGAGCTTGTTTCTGATATCTACTTACACTAATTGGTAGCTCAGAATGGTGGCTAACAGCTCCAGTATTTGTATTCTCTGCCATATTTTGAGTGGCAACAGATTATTTATGATCCAATAAACAGAAAGATGTTTGAGACCATTAAGATCTTTGTGGGAGGAGGAGACATCAAGATTTTGATAGTAGTCTCAGTGGTATCTAGGCCCAAATCACTGTCCTACCTTGACAGCTACCTGTATCCATTGCTGGATGAATAGGTATGCTGCCCAGCAGGATACTCCTAAATGGCCTCATATCAAAGAGCATAATATTATCAAAACTGGAGATACCCCAGCCATCAGCAAGATAGCCAGCTTTTGTGGGCATAATGGATGGTATTGCTGTTGAATGTGTGAGATTCAAGGGATTTATTCCAAAATGCACACACATTATGATCATCAAAACACCAGCCCCAAGAAAATCATCTTCCCACAGAGAGAATGCACAGAAGTTGGCATGCAGTTGCAGTTGAGCTGGCAAGCTATATGCCATTGGCCAGAACATGGAGCTAATTGGAAACTAGAGATACTCAAGATAGATGGTATCTGATGGGGCAAAGGCATTCCCCTGAAAGTAATGAGTTTGCTTTTAACAATATTGCAATACTAATAACCAAGTTGTACATGGGGCATTCCAAGCTGAATAAGCCCTTCAAGATACCGGAGAAACTTGAAAGAATCAGCAGGATATTGCAGAGTTTGTGCCACCCAATGTTTATCTTGCAGGCTCCAATCAATATTCACATGCATATGTCACAATACAAATGCAAGGACTGGATGAGCAGGATATGTGTATATTCAAGTGGCCTTATGAAATCATTTCTACCAAGAGTACATTGGAGGCCTTGGGAGTCATATCTTGACATTGTAGGAATATATATTCAGAAGCGGATCACCAATGTCAGCTTGACACATCTACAGCTTTTACGCAAGGAGTTTATGTCAGGATTTGAGTGACTGTACTCAAGCACAAAGATGAGCACATTAATCTCTGCCACTCCTGTTCCCATTCTCTACTCCATCTTGCTTGGTGTGTGAAAAATAATGGGCCTTGCTTCACCTTTTGGGAGCTTCTTATGGAGCAGATACATGGGGAGATAGGAAAACAAGTCAAGTTGCAGGTACTACCATATCCTAATCTCATCATGAGGATATCCTTCAAAGCCATTATGGATGTGATGAGTTGGCATGTGCAGAACAGCCAGGAAGAGTTGGAAAATGGTGAGGACAGATGTGCACATGGAGGCACCTGTACCTTTAGCATAAAGAGGCTAAGCAGCCCCAATGTGCAGGTAATGAGTTAGGTTTGAAAAGTTGAGTTGGGTGCAACAAGCTACTAATTTCTATTAGGACAGCTTTACCATAGTATGCCTGGCTTGTCTTGGCCACAAGTCAATTTCTATACCATTCAATAAGGAACTTACACACACAAGAGCCAGAGTGTGCCTATAATGGGGATTTGAATCCCGCAGGGAGAAGGAATATACTGGTTAAATACCAAAAAGTTCCTTGCAGATATTGAGGAGGTATTTATGGCAAAGCAGTGGCATCCAAGCATATGTTTGCAAGATGTATATGTAACCAGCAATTCAAGATATATGGCAACTTTGCAAGCAGCACACTAAAAAGCTGTAAAGTTGAGGAGATAGAAGTGTTTCAATGCAGCAGGTATGTGTGTGTATGTACAGGTTAGCAAGCAGGAGGCTATAGTTTTTTTTACTATGTCACTTGCATCCTAGGTGCCCAATGCTTAGGCCAAACTATTCCAAGTCACAGCAAGGAATCTGGCCATAATTCCCTGATCCCATGGGGGAGTAGTACTTGATATTATACATGGTCTTTGATAGTTGGACATATAAAGAACATCAAGGAAGGCTCTAAGTGTTGTGAGAGTATTGGTAATACTGAGCACTTGGGAGAAGAAGTGGATTGTGTGGCTCTCACTGAGGATATATCAAGTTTAGAAGTAGCATTGAAGTGTCTTCTTTACTGATTATTGTTATTATTGTATTGCATCCACAAATGCCTATAATACCATAAGCCTCACTCCCACCTATAATCTATATACATTTAACTACTTGGCAGGAGGTCACAATAAAGTTCAGCTTGCAGCTGGATATTTCTGTTGTAAGAGTCTTGGAGCTATTGGAAGTGATTGGGAGAACAAGTAGATTATGTGGTTTTCACTTGATGGTTTATTGAATATAAGAGAAGTATTTATACTTTTACCTGGTCTTGGCATAGCAAGCATGTAGAATAGGTTAAGGAAGGTCCCAAGAACATGTGTGCAAAGTTTGGCGCTGTTTGGACAACTTTGAGAATTTTGATGTTCTGGGTACCTGGTATTTTGGTGAAAATATTCCAAGTAAATCCCAACAAGGAATTTGGTCAGTATTCTCTAGGATATGAAGGTAATGATCCAAGTGACTAAGTTAGGTGAATATTTAGGTGGAAATACAAATTTTTATAACACTCCCACTCAGCTAAATGTTCATACTGACTAGTCCTAATTTTTACCTAAGATATTCAAACTTGTCTCTAGCTCATGGTTTGGTGAATATGTCTGCAATCATTTCATCTGTAGGATAGTAAACTAAGCTAGCTAAGTTATTCTCTATAGTTTCACATATGAAATGATGTCTAATATCTATGTGCTTTGTTCCAGCATGAAAAGTTGGATTTCTACCTAATTGTATACATCCTTGATTATCTTGAAATAAAGTAATAGGCTTCTTTTGACATTTGTCTAAATCTGTAAACAGCTTTCTTAACCACATTGCTTCTTTTGTAGCTTCACAGGCTGCCATGTACCCTGCCTCTGTGGTAGAGAGTGCTATGGTTGGTTGCTTTCTTGAATTCCATGTAATTGCTCTTTGACAGTAAAAAAAGGTGTATCCTGTTGTGGAACTTCTGTCTTCTATATTTTGTCCCCAATCAGCATCAGAATATCCCACAAGATCCTGTTCTGAATCCTTATAAGTGTAGCTTAGGTAGATATCAGCAGTTCCTTTTAGGTATTTAAAAATCCGCTTAACTGCTGCAATATATCCAGATCCATAGTTCTGATTATGTTGGCTGACAACTCCCACTGAATATGAGACATCTAGATGTGTTCCAAGCATAATATACATCGGACTGCCAACCATTGATTGATAAGGAAAGTCAGGGCTTTCAGATGGCACCAAGCTCTCTTGATTTGGTTGAGTTTTGACCAAGTTAAGGTTTGTCTCCATTGGGGTAGCTGCTGGTTTACAGTCTTCCATTTTGCACTTCTTTAGTATATCTTGAATATACTTGGACTGGCTTAGGGTAATAGTCTGGGTACTTCTGTCTATGGAGAACTTAATCCCTAGTTAGTAACTGAGTTTTCCTAGATTGGACATCTTGAACTCCTTGGATAAGCTGGATTTTGTCTCTTCCAATGTTTCTAGGTTATTGGTGGCTATAGTAAGATCATCCACATATAGAGCTAATAGATGGGATCTGCTCTATCTGGCTAATAGTATATACTATAGTCAGCATTACTCCTTTTGAAACTCAATGATTCCAAATAAGAATCTATCTTGCAATTTCAGGCTCTCAGTGATTGTGGGACCATATAGTAACTTTTTAAGCTTGCAGACCAAATGGGGGTTATCTTGGTCAACAAACCCATCAGACTTGTCCATATACATGTCCTCATCAAGTTCTCCATTCAAAAATGCTGCTTCTACTTATATTTGATGAATAAATAACTTATATTTGGCTGCAATAGCTAATATTAATCTGATGGAATTAAACTTGGCTACCGGTGCAAAGGTCTCAGTATAGTGAAGTCCTTTTGTTTGCAAGTATCCTTTGGCTTCAAGTCTTGCTTTGTATCCTTCAATTGTACCATCAGCCTTGTATTTTGTCTAGAAGACCCAACTGCATCCAATTGATATTTGGTTGATTGGTAATTTGACCAAGTCCCAAGTTTGATTTTCCATCAGGGCCAGATATTCCTCAGTCATTGCAGATCTCCAAAACTTTATCTGAGGGCTATTTAGGGCCTCTTTTACAGTCTGGGGTTCATTAATATGGACTGAATAGGCATAGGCTAAGTTTGTACCCACATTGATATAGTAATCTGGGCTATTTCTTGTCCAATTGGATCTCCACGCATTTGATACTGGAATGATCACTTCTGGGATATCCCTGGGCACTGATCCTGGCTGAACCATGAATGTAGAGTCCTCTGGAGTGAAAAAATTACATTGTTTTGCTCTGATTCAATCCTGACAATTGGTGGACTTGAGATAAAATTTTTGTCATCATCTGATGTCATTTTTTGTGAAAATTTTAAATTTTCATCAAACAACACATCCCTGGACTTGATTAGCTTCTTTGCTTTGGTACTGTAGAGTCTGTATGCTTTACTCTCATTGCAAAAGCCCAAAAATATGCATTTTACACTTTTTGGCTTGATTTTTGACTGATTTCCGGGCAGTTTCTTGGCATATGCTGTACACCCAAATACTCTTAGATGATCTGCCCTTGATCTGTATCCATACCATGCTTCAAATGGAGTAGAATCACAAAGTATTCTGTTATAACTCCTATTTTTAAGATATACAGCAGTGGCAACTGATTCCACTCAAAAATCATAGGATAATTTTTGATCATCAATCATAGATCTTGCCATATCAATTATTGATCTGTTAGCTTGTTCTGCTACTCCATTTTGCTGTGGGGAGTATGGTACAGTAGTCTCTTGCTTTATCCCATGAATTCTGCAGAAGTGGATGAAGAGTTTTGAGGTATATTCTCCACCTTTGTCAGAGCATATTTTCTTGATTTTTTCACCAGTGTCTCTCTCCACCATGGCTTTGAACTCCCTGAGCTTAGACAGAACTTCTTCCTTTCTCTTCATGAAGTATACCCATGTGTATTTTGTATAATCATCAATAAAAGTGATTAAGTACTTCATCCCACCTAAGGATAAATTTTGCATAGGTCCACACAGATCTGAGTGAATTAGAACTAATTTTTTCTTAGTTTTGATTAACCAAGAGCTCTTGAACAGTTTTCTGGCTTGTTTCCCATATATGCAGGCCTCACAGTGCTCCAAATTGGCTGGGGAATCAATTTTTGCTCCAGAAATTAGCTGATCTTTGATCATTTTGCGCAAATAATCAAAATTGATGCACCCAAATCTCCTGTGCCAAAGCATTGGTGTTTCTTCATTTAAGTTACTTATATTGGCTTCCAAATATGATGGAATATAAGTCAACTTGTATAGATTCTGATCTCTGATACCCAAAGCAATATGGGCACCATTTTGATCAGTGATCTTGCATCCAGAATTGTCAAAGCTGAAACTGAGTCCTTCTGCAGTGGCCTTGCTTACAGATAGTAGGTTCTTGGCTATTTCTGGTACATAGAGAACTTCTTTAAATGTCAGTGTATGGCTTCCTTCACTGCTTCTTAGGTTTACTTGGATAGTTCCTTCTCCCACTGCATCAAACGTTCTATTGTCACCCATGAAAACCTTCTTAATTGGAGTTTCTTGATATTGGGTAAAATGTTCTTTTTGGTGTGTAAAGTGTTGAGATGCTCCAGAGTCAATATACCACATCTGAGAATCCTTGTTTGTAGTCATATTTAGTGCAGACATGAATAGTCTATTTTCAGTTGTTGCAGCATTTCCATATTCAGGCTTATTTTGCTGATTATCTTACTTTTTGAGACACCAGTCTGATTTGTGTCCTTTCCTTTTGCAGTAGTTACAAAACAGGTTACTGTTACCTTTGTAAGGTTTAGGGTACCTCCTTTGTTGGTTATCATTGCTTATTAAAGCATTTTCTTCTTCCTTCTTATTTGCAGTTGATTTTCTTAATTCTTCATCCAGGAGCCTTCCATATATGTAATTTAAGGTCAAATCTTCAGTTCTGGACTCTAGGGCTGATACAAGGCCCTGAACCTTGTCTGTCAGGCTATTCAGGATGGTGACTATTACATCCTCATCAGTAGTTGGTATGCCCACAGATTCCAACTTATCTACCAGCAGGGTAATTCTGTTAATTAGATTTTTCACTACTTCTCCTGGCAGCATCTTTGTAGTAAAGAATTTTTGTCTCAGATACATTTTCTTAGCAGCTGAACATGACTGGTAGGTGTCTTCTAATGCCTTCCAGGCATTCTTTGCCATTTTTGCTCTTGAGCATTGAATTAGCAATTTGTCTTTAACATTACGGCATATGCAGTCAAAGGCACTTTGTTCTTTCTTCTGGTACTTCAAGGCTTCCACTCCCACGTTTTTAGGAGCCATTCTTCTCCCAT
This sequence comes from Basidiobolus meristosporus CBS 931.73, assembly GCA_002104905.1. NCBI lineage: Eukaryota > Fungi > Basidiobolomycota > Basidiobolomycetes > Basidiobolales > Basidiobolaceae > Basidiobolus > Basidiobolus meristosporus. The sequence continues at coordinate 97,328 of MCFE01000205.1, read as the reverse complement.
TACAATATCCCATGGGCCTCTTTCTTGTAGCAGCATCTTCATCTTCACCTTCCACACTTGGTAGTTAGATCCATCCAATTATTCAGGAGAGGGGAAAATTCCAGTAATAGCAGTAGTAGACATTACAAACATGTAGAATAGGTTAAGGAAGGTCCCAAGAACATGTGTGCAAAGTTTGGGGCTGTTTGGACATCTTTGAGAATTTTAATTTTCTGGGTACCTGGTATTTTGGGGAAAATAATCCAAGTAAATCCCAACAAGGAATTTGGTTAGTATTCTCTAGGGTATGAAGGTAATGATCCAAGTGACTAAGTTAGGTGAATATTTAGGTGGAAATACAAATTTTTACAACACTTTCTACATGACTGAGCCAGATGGAAACTGATCATTGTCAACAACTCAAAAGCTTCTAGTTGACAAAATGATTCTGGTTACTAAAGAGCATTTTTAATGGTACAGTGTGACATGATGCATCCTAGTCGGATGGACAGTTGAGAAAAAGAAGGCAAAAGCCACAGAAAGGAAAGTGTATATGGAGACATCACTCTCAGATACTTGATTGCTGCCAGTTGACCTGAAGCATCATGCATTTGGCAACCAGTCTGGGAAGCATAGAAACTCACCCCAACAAAATGAGAGCATGATTTGGGCAGGTATACTAGTTCAAACTAGAAAAATCCCCTGACTCTAAGCTCGTCAAAGAAGCGTTACGATCTGCACATCGTCACCATCATAAGGGCCGTGGTAACCCCCCGTGAGGGGTCCTCTCGGTGACAGCAAATCCTTGGAACATAAATCTCGGTTTGCGACAAGTCCATCATGAGCACAATCCGTTTCCTAATCAGCAGAACACACATGGAGATTGGTGAAGGAGCATCATGGAAGAGGCGCCATCCGACCCCAATCAACCTGGCTTGGGGGCAGATGCAGGCGGTTAGTTTAAGAGGTGGACAAGAAGAGATAGTCACATCCTCTCAGCGGTGGGCACGCTGGTGTCCAGCATCCGTATGCCGCGTCGCCCGTGGGTGACCAGAAGTTTGTCGAAGGAATGGATTACACTAGTTTATTACGATATATGCGCCATGATGGTACAGGGGAGATGAGTGCGCATGTTTTGCTTGGCACAAATTTGCGCAGAATAAATTACGCTTGGCCACATGATCCGTCGGGCTCACATGACAAGCGGCGTACATAATTAATTAGATGGATTACCAAAATTAAGCCAACTTTGGATCGGAGGCATATTTACAGGTGAGTTGAAAGTAAGGTTGATAGTAAACGAACGTGAGGTGAAAGTAAGGTGATAGTAAAGGTGAGGGTGAGATGGATGGAGACGAAGGCGAGGGTCAAGGTCGGTGTCGGGTGGGGTGGAAAGGATGAATGATGGTGACCCAAAGAGGACAAAGACTCCCCGTGTTGCAGATGGCAAGACGAGGGAGCGCTGCAGTTTGCTTGAGCCCATCCTAGGGGCGATAGATGGCCAGCCAATATCTTCGGCACCCGTGAGGTGGGCGTCGAACAGAGTTGGAGGGACTCTCACTTGGCGTATCCCGGAAACAGACGAAAGATGTTCCCGACCTTGCTGGTGGTCCTCGACTTCGCCAAGGGCTTGTTGAGTTGGGCGAACGGGGGGATGTCGAAGACCTTGGCAGTGTGAACAATCATGTCCTCCAGTACGCTGTCGTACTGCCACTCGTAGATGGAGTTGGCCCGCTTGGTCTCCGGTGTGTCCTGGAAGATCACCGGGGTGAAGATCAAGGACAGATTGTAGGGGGTCATCTTGTTCGTGTCCGCATGCGCGGCAATCCTGCATAGTATATGTATTAAGGCTCAACTGGCCCTCATCGAATAGGGACATGGTGCACCTACCGGCCCAGATGGTTCACCACGCAGCGAAGGGTGTCGTAGTGCGGGGGAGCTAGCAGCTTCAGCTCCTGACGAAGAAACTCCAGCCGGATGAATTCATCCTTGATTTCTACAGGGGAGATGGGTCTCATTAGCATCCTGTCGTCCGGCCCCTGATCCCGCGCGCACTTACTGGAGTATTCGATTCTGCGATCGGATGGGAAGGTGAACAGCGGCTCGGGCAGCTTCAAGAAGTAACTTTTCAGCAAACTGGTCAGCGCCGATACGTTCACCTCGCTGCCGATGCTGATGTTCTCATCCTGCTCGAAGGCGTGGCGCAGATTTTCGATCTGGGCCTTCTTGCCCGAAACGCGGTACAGCCCTTGTTTCTCTAGACCTAGGGAGAGGGTTAGCATGGGGGCCGGTGGGGCCAGAGGGCAGACCGGTGACCTACCCTGCTCTTCGATTAGGCCGATGCACTTCTCCACGATATACGGGACGGTGCAAAGCTTCTTCTCGTAATGCTCGCTGAGGGAAATCCCAAAGATCAGCTCTGTCCACGACGCGAGGCAAAAGTCAGGAATGATCTTGGGGGATGGGTGTTTGTGTGGGGAAAACCTTTTGTCGTTCCGGCATGGTAGTTCTCATAGTAGACTGGCGCCGGGGAGACCGATTTCCCGGTCATCAGCTTGGCCATGGACAGCTCCACGTCGATGGTCGGCTTGATGCACGAAACAAACATGTTGATGTTTTCCGAGAGCTGGTACGGATGGGTCAGTTAGGCTGGTTGTGCAGCGAGGGGATTAGCATGGTTGCCCGGACGCTTACCACTTTCGACTTCTCGCATAGCGCGTATTCGGATTGTTGGAAGATATTCAGGCCGTTCTTGATGGCGTCGAACCGCTGGCTCTCCAGCCTGCGACACTCCTCGTGGGCCAGCTTCATCACCTCGATGTGCCGTTGGCGAACACGCTCCAGTGCTTGCACACCTCGACGGTACTCCTCGTCTAGCATGGGGTCGCGTCAGCCAATGCACTTTGACCATATTACAGGGTATTCCTTACCGGCGGCCTCCATTTCCTTGCGAGCTTTCGCTTGCTTTTGCAGAAACTGGATCGGTGGCAAGCGTCGGGTTAGTGTCCCGTGAGAGATGAGCGATTCCCGAGAAAACCAACCTTGGTGGCCTTGTTGGTGTTCAGGGCTCTTACCAAATCGGCCCCTTCCTCGTCGTCCTCCATGGAGCGTTCGTAGTAGTCTTTGCATTTGGCGATGTAGTTCCGCTGCAGCTAATCCGGGTCGTCAGGTCAGTCTGGGCCGGTGGAGGTGTCATTGCACTTGGGGTTAACTACCTTGGGGAACAGTTGGGCTCTCAGCTCCGAGTATTCCTTGGTGACCGCTTTCACGCGGATCTTTAGGATGTTGAGGCGGGTTTGTTGGTATTCCTGAATCAAAGACATCAGTCGACCACGCAGAGCCGGGTTTCCTCGTGGACTTTGGCTACCTTTGTTTGGGCTAACGGCTCGATGATCAACCGCTCCAGCGTGTGCATGAACTTCTGGTGGTGTTTGGCCAGCTTTTCGCTGCTGGCCACTATCTCGCTGAACGCGTGTGAGCAGGTGGTAATGTCACTGGCGGAGGCAGAGGAAACGTGCTGTCAATACAGGGCAGGCATTTCCAAATGGGGTAGTTGCTATGGGTTTACCCGTGGGTGGTATTTTCTTGCCGCTTCGTCAGTCTCTCCAGACCCCTATAGTAGCCTTCCTCTAGTTGCATACTACGAACGCGTCAGTCCTTCTGTCAAAGGGGGATCAGTGGGACGAAAGAAACCCGAGGTTACCGTAGTTTGAAAAAGGTGATGATGGAGGCAAATTCAGTCTGGTTCCTCTCGGCGATCTCTTTCACCGCACGGCAACCGTAATCGACGTTCTCATCTCGTTGCTAGAGGGGAGCAAGGGTTGAGTTCACTGACTAAGGCCGGTGGGGAGTTAGGAAGCACGGCGGTACCGAAGTATCGGAAAAGTCGGACATCCGGGTGTCGGAATTGGGAGGGACTTGGAGAATAAAGGTGTTCGCAGAGGCGGGGCAGGGATAGGGAATTTAGAGACTAGGCCAGAGAAGGTGGTTAGGGTTGGTCACTCAGCAACGGCTCAAGAGGGAAAATCCATTGGCTGTAGATGCGGTATATTTATTAGTGGCAAGCATCAGGTAAATGACAGTAATACAAATAGACATGAATGTATTCCATGTAACCAACGTTGAATCGATATTGATTGGCGTCATTTCGTGTAGAGTGAGCCCCTCCAAGGCTATCAGCTCAGACGACCACAAGACCAAATAAGGCAACCCAGCAAATGCAACCTAGGTGCCAACTACTCCTGGTATTTCCTGAGGCCAAAGTTTAATTTGTATAAACTAGAGGAAAATTTTCCATCCCACCGCCTGCATTCATTAATTCCCCATCCACCAAATTAGCTGGCGCCAACCGCCTCGCCTGGTTGTTGTTCTCCGAACCGGAATCCACTCGGATATGGACGCTCGTACTCATCTGGGTGATTAATTTTGTGCCTGCACTTCAGGTTGTCGAGGCGGCGGTGTTGGACTCGATTCGGATCTGCAAGCCAGCTACAGCTAGGGATTCCCATTTGGATCCGGCGTGATGTAATCCAGGTACGTTGAGGAGGATGCAGGCTAATCTCATGGAAGCAGGCAATACACACAAATGTTGATGATTGCATCAGCCATCGCCGAGCCCCTTGAGTCGAGCCTTCTGTGGATCACGAATGATGCCAATCACATCACTGGGCTAATTTCGGTTGGTGCAACATCCCGAAAGCGACCCTGGTGTGGCGGTCGTGTTCCTCTCGAGGTAGGCGGAAAGCGTGTTGCAGTCTCTGGTTGGCAACACCGCACTGGAACAACATGTGTTGCCGTGGAGCTGGATTGTTTGGTGGTGAGCCACGTTGCGTCTCCTTGGTTTGTTATCAGATCCCACTAGTCAAGCTGGAGTCCCTGCAAGGCCATGAGAGCCGTCGTGCCTTTCTTAAAACGGCAGGTATGACGGGTGGAGTGCTGGGCATCGCTACTCAACGTCTTGAAGCCGACTTCCATTCCTCCTGGCACTGTTTCCTCGCGCTCCACGAAGGATACTACGGGCGCCAATCACGTGGATGCGGTTCAGGCAATTTTGAAGCTAGCTAAGCGCTTTCGGGACTAATGGCTGTGTCAGTTATTGTCGGGCTGCTATAGCATCAAGGCCACACATGGCCAGATTGCTGCTGGGATTGCATGAGTGCATGGTTGAGACTGCACTCACCTGAGCTCAGGGGTCAAAGGAATGGGTGTGATTTGTGGCGGTAGCCATTGGTGGGAGGGCCTCAGGCACCAGCTCGATGGTATGAGCCAACCAGAAGATGTGGAAATCAGCCATCGATGCAGTCATTATCAGCCAGGTGGCGATTAACCAGCCATGAACACGAATGCATTTTCCTGGTTTCGAAATCTCTTCTGTTGGTATGAGCATGGGGATTGGTCAGGTTCCTTCGTATCTTATTCATCCCATTTGTGCTATGGACCGCGTACCGGTGCCAACGAGATGCCAGTTGTTCCGTATCCAGAGTTGGGCCAGAACCTGGTAGTGAATGCGTGGAATCTCCGATTGGCCCAATATGGCGAGGTGAGGCCTGCTTCGTAGCAAAATTAAATTGAACTGGCGCGCTTACAAGAAACCGTGATTATCGTGCATCGATTGGTGGAGTGGGATGGATTGTTTGGCCAACCTGCCCAGTTCCCTCGGATTCATTGCGTAGAAGATCATCATGCTGGATTCCTACTATGAGTGTCACGCCATATTGGTGATATCCGTGTGTTACTTTGATTTGCCGATTTTTATCCTTTTGGCCCAGATCCGTTTCTTATGAATGGACCCAGTGTCATAATATAAGTCCAAATTAATTTCCTACATGGTCCATGTATGTAAGTGGAGTATACAAGCAATGCGGTGCAATAAATATCATTTGTTACACCTCTGGATCATTCTTTCTCGAGTGCTAACCGTGATTTGGCTCATAGAGCTCTTGCTGAGCAGTTAGGATTTTGCCAATTCTCATACAATATGATCTTCAAACACAATGACTCATGAGTACTACAGAATGTGGCACTAACCAGAAGTTGGATCCTATATAAACCAAAATTAGGCAAAATAGTTGGAGCAGTAAAGTGTAGCTGGATTCTTTCATTTCCAGTTGGCATATTGTTGAGATTGTTGAAGTTATTTTAGGTAAAATTTATTTCAAGATGATAAGAAGCTTATTACCACTAAAACATCTATGGGGGCCCAAGTCAGATCTGCCTAAAAACTCATCAACTATCAAGATGCTATGGCACTCTACATAGGTATCCACATCTGTAGAATATTTTGGTTGCATAACTGTGACAAATCCAGGTCTGCACCATTGGAAATCTGGAATCAACTATCTTGAAGCTTGAAAGTGACATGCTAAAAATCCTTAAGAAAAGCACTGCCAAGACAGCAAGGCTCATTTGAGGTCTTCTAAGCATATGTGCCAGTCTTATACAGTACTGTAACTCCCAAATGGGTGATTTGATATTTAAGCTCATATAAGGTGTGAGGTTCACCAGTAGTTATTTCAGGCAACATAAATGTGCACTATGACACTTGCTCTCTAGTAAATTTTGCGGAGCAGAGTCCATCATCAGCCATCTGTATTCAATATACACATCATTATTAGATGCTATTACAGCACTGCTTTGTGACAGTGCTCTTATATCTCAAAGTGGTGAAGATGCTTTATAAGCTATGTCATCATATATCTGCCAAGCATCTGATAGGATCATCATGCCATTATGGAAGATAATGGTAGCTGTTGTATACAAGTCACTCTATTAAACACCATACCTGTATTGCCTTTTATTTACTGGCTCCTGTAACATTTGTACACTGCACCATATGGTCAGTTCTTGTTTCCTCTGTACCTACAACAAGCATTGGGATCCACATACTATGTCACCCAGAATAAATTTTTCATCACAACAATACATAGGTGGCTTTTCCTTGGTTCTCTACCTATTCTCTTACTTTCTGATTCCAAACACTTAATCACCACCTACATACGTGTACATTGATTGGCTATTGCCTCTTTTTCACACTCCTACTTCCTGATTTAACCATCACTCTTACTATTCATGTATACAATTGGCAAATTTCTGTTGGATCTTCAGTTGTAGCTCTAATGTCAATAGTACTGAGCTATACAAGTCCCTATACCCAACACCAACATTGAGCCCAGCTTCACACTGAACCAGTACATCTATTAAAATCCTCCATTCAATAAGTGCTTCTGCCATAATGCTCTTTAAGCATTATTTTGGTAGGAGCCCTATGGCATTATGCCCTTATTCATTTACTGGTTCCCATATATCCTAGTCTTCAGCCAGCACTCCAAGGTCTAGTACCTCATCTGCCATTCTTTGCAATAACTCCTTGAAACATTTTGGTACATCTTCTTGAGTACTACTCTTAACAAAGTGCTACAGCCACTTAGCATGCTTATCACTAATCCAAAACTTCACTGTAGGCATCTTGATACTCCTCTAAGTTCTTGACACTGTTGCTTTATTTGTCAGTGGGATCACCACTCTGTCTGTAATGGAGGATGAGGAGCCAGTAGTGGACAAATTGTTTATTCTTTGTGCTAGTCCCTACCAGCACTTTTTGAGCTACATGAAGTTTCTTTGCTACCTGTTTAGAGCTTCCAGCCCTGCTTGCAACAGGATCTGGAGGAAGGCACTTGTTTTGATCACTGACAGGGCCTTTTTCTGCAACTTCAGCTGCATGCCTTGTGTATTGTTCCAGTTACTTCCTTGATAAATGAGGTGATAGTGTAACTATTTCTGCATTATTGTCCCTTACCAGCACTCATCTAGCCACCTAATGTCTCTTTGTGGCTTGTTTTGAGCTCCCAGCTCTGCCTGTGGCAGGCTCTTGAGGAAGCTGCCTGTTTTTAGTTGTTGCATCCTTGTTCTTCAGCTTTGGACAATTTCTGCTATTTCAGATATTTCTAGGTATACCAATGCTGACCTAAACTCAACTCAATTTGGTAGTGTGATCCTATGATACTGCTCATGGAGCAGGTGAAGTGCATTCTGATTGTTTTTAAGCCCTACAGAATATAATTTGGTCCCACAGTCAGATGCAATCCAGATCAGCCATCAGGAATCCCTCAAGAGACCATTAAAATATCAGTGGCTTGTAATTAAATGCCCTGTACCAGATCTCCTGGTGGGATCACAACAGCATTTGGCTAATTTTACTGCCAAATAAAGTTGAAGAACAAAACAGTGTTTGGGTGGTATTTGGCAAGGGTGGCATGGCATTGTTGCAGTCTCAGCATTCTCTACAACTATTTGAGTGTTCCTAATTGGCAAGCACATCCCATTGCCTTATATGGCAAGAAATTTCATGGTGTTTTGATGGCCTCATTGCAAGCCTCTGATGGTGTTATAGCAGCAGTGTGGTGACCTACGGTTAGTTCTTTATAACGTTACCATACCAATTTACCAAATGATATTTACTTCTTCCACCTCCCCTTGTTCAATTTATGTAATCCATTGTAGAATATCCCCTCTTTATTTGCTTACCCTCTACCACCTTGGGTATCTCACAAACTATTCATATCAAAAAATACTATGGCCTCATGCTTACTAACCTTTACAAACACCCACACCTGCCACAATTGATATACTTCTATCACCTCAACTTTACAGCTTTTTAGAGTGATGCTTGCAAAGGTGCCTTATATCTTGTATTGCTGGTAGCATATGCATCTTGCAAAATATGTCTGGTTGCCACCACTTCTGCCATGAATATCTCCTGAATATCCACAAAGAACCTTTTGGTGTTTAGCCATTATATTCATTCTCCCAGCTGGAGTCTAGTCTCCCTTATAGGTGTGCTCTGGTTCTTGTTTGTGTGAATTCTGTATTGCATAGTGTAGAAATTGGCTTGTAACCAAGATAAATCACGCATACCTTGGTATAGTTTTACTTATAAAAATAGTTGTGTGTTGCACCAAAGCTACTTTTGAATTACTTAACTGATTACACATGCATTAGGGCTGCTTAGCTTCTTAATGCCATAGGCATTGGTGTCTCCATGTGCACATCTGTCCTCAGTGTTTTCCAGCACTTCCTTGATGTCCTCCATCTGCCAACTCATCATATCCATGACAAACTTGAAAGTGATATTCTTGATGAGATTGGGATATGGTAGTACCTGAAATTTGACTTGTCTTCCTATCTACTCACACATCTACTCCATAGGAAACTCCCAAAAGGTGAAGTAAGGCCCAATATTCACCAAACACCAAGCAAGATTGAGTAGCTAATGAATACAGTAGCAGCAGAGATCTGCGCATGCAGCACTATGTTTGTAGTGCAGCCACTCAAATCCCATCACAAACTCCTTGCACATATGCTATGGATGCTTCAAGTTGGCATTGATCATCTGCTACTGGATAAATATTCATACAATATCCACATATCACTCCCAATGCTTCCAATGTACCCTTGGTGGAAGTGGCTTCAGAAGGTAACTTGAATAAATACATATCCAGTTCATCTGGTCCTTGTACTTGCATTGTGGCATATGTGTATGAATGTTGATTGGAGCCCATGAGAAGTACTTAGGGTAGCAGATGCTCCATAATATCTAGCCACTTCTTTTGAATTTCTCCAACATCCCAAAGGGCACATTTTACCTGAAATGCCCCATATACAACTTGGTTGTTAGTATAGAGATATTGTTGAAAGCAAATGCATTGCTCCTAGTGGAAAGCTTTTGATCCAACAGGTACCCTCTATCTTAAGTATCTCTGGTTTCCAGTTAGTTTCATATTCTGGCCAATGGCTTATTGCTTGCCAACTTTGCTGCAATTGCATGCTGACTTCTGCACATTCTCTCTGTGTGACAATGATGATTTTGGTATTGGTGTTTGGGTAACAATGTGTGTGAGTTATGGAGCAAGTCCCCTGGATCTCATGCATTCAACAGCAATACCATTCATTGTGCCCAGAGAAGCTGGCTATTTTGCAGATGGCTAAGGTATCTCCAATGCAGATAATAACATGTGCTATGACCTAATGGCCATTTACCATCATCCCGCTGGTAAGCATACAAAACTCATTTAGCAATGGATACAGGTATATATACAGGCTGGACAATAATTTAGGCTCAGCTACCAATGAGACAATCATCAGATTTCTGCTCTGATACCTTAAAATAGGTGGCAGATTCAGGTTGATGAGAATCAGTAGCCAACAGGATTTGCTGGTGTTGTGCTAGTTTAATGAGCATGCATCAAGTGCCAAGGCAAAGGCATAGTCACACATACCTTCAAAGTGGCCCTTATTTCTTGGTTGTTTGCAATATTTGCCATCAAATATATTAGACTTGTTCCATAGTACTATGCCAGGGCACATGGTGCAATCTGCAGTCTCTAAGAACAATTGGGCACAATATTATAGCTACCAGTTGGCGGGATTGCTCTGGGACAATTTTGCACCATGGGGGACAATCTTGCACACTATGGTACAATCTGACACAATCAGGTTGGCACAGCTGATTGCGCCAACTTGTAATGTTTGCATCACAAGTGCAATTGGATACCGCTATTATAGCAGGTAAAATCCAGTATTTGGATATGTTTCTTTACTGTAAATAGAAATAAAAGTGTATCACACTATATATTACACTGATACTTACCATCTTGGTTACCATGACTCCAAATGGATGGTATCTCAGCAGTTAGTTGGTCCTAAAGTATTCTGAGCTGTCAGCCCCCAATTGGCTCTTTGACCAATACACAAGCTACCTGATTTGCCATCAAATATCCCATTTTGCCCATTGAGGAAGTAAGTCCCTGATCCTAGTGATTGGACAAGGCATCATTGCTATCACAAAACTGATCAAACCGGTGCAAAATGGATCAAATGGCTGCACTAGTGTAACAGAAGATGTATATATATGCAGGGTGTTTATCTATAGGGGTTCTGTCTCAAATGTGAGACAACCTGAATATTGCTTATATCATAAGTTTAGTGACCACTGATTTGTGGTAGCTCAAGTGGGATTGCAAAAAAATGCGTGGTTTGGATCATGACAAGTAATAGCAATTCATTGCAATTGGAACATCATCTCCTAGGTTTTTTTGCACAGGGATCACTACTGAAGCATTTTGTAGTGACTCACTTTGCACACCTAAACTTCATCCTTGTTGACTATCCTTGTGGCTACTTGTATATTTGTAGTCAGTATTCTGCCTGCTAGTTGATGAGTGCAATGCTGCAGCTTGGCCACACTTAATTGCTCTGGATGATGCTACTGAACCAGCTTGCAGTGCTGCATGCTAACATGTTTTTTTACTTACCAGTGGCTCTGGTGGTGGAGGCACTTCATGTGGGTCATCATCAGTCACTTCACCAGAAGAAATTTGCTGATGGTCAGGTGTTATGGCCCACACAGGTGCAACTTGATGCACTGGAATGGCCCTTAGCTGAGTTCAATGTGATGCCAATTGTTGATGCAATTTGGCCTGCTCCAATGGACTTGTGTCTAAATGAGCAATTGGGCAAGTTCTTGTGGTTTTGCACTGAAGTGCGCATGTTGACCCTACAGACATTGACTCAATGCAGGGCACTATTGTGAAGGGTGTTGGCATAGTTTGGACTGACATGCACCAACATGCTGAAGTTGCAAGGGATGGTAAGGAATCCAGCAAAGAGTGCTTGCACAGTCTGGATGCAGTTACTTGCGGTCTGTATTCATCCTTTTGAAGCTCCCCTTCTGAATCCTCAAGGTATTCACTTACCCTCTGTCTGATACTTTGGAACTGTTGCCTGGATGAGTCCTGTGTATATTGCTCTTAGAAGCCACTTAACTCTGCTAATATATCATGTAATGCATTAGTCATTTGAGGCAAATACACATTCAGAATCTCTTTGGTTTCCAGAGTTGAGGCACAAACAGACACATCTAGCCCCTACTGAGCAAATTGCGTGCAAAATTGTTCCTGCACAGCTTTCTCATAAAATACCCTCACTCTCAGCTCATTTTTGATTTCAATACTTGTCTTGTTATAAATCTTTGTACATACATCCACTGGCATCTTGATGTTGAACTCATGCCACAGCTTTCTGCTCAGGTTCTGTTTTGAATGGACACAAGGCAGGAGGAAAAGCTAGGCGCAGTAGGAAAGAACTTAGGTGTGGACCATCAAGGCAAGGCAGGATTCAAGGCAAGGCTGTTTATTCATAACAGCTTTATCAGACTCTCCTGACTTACCTGTGGATCTCTGCCTTCTGCCCAAAGTTTGAAGAAAACTTGTAAAAGGAATACTCACCGTGAGTATCACCCATCATCTTTCCCTAGTCTTGTCCTATAAAGGCAAAGATACTTTATCTTTGTAAAACTATTGGTCAAAGCTGCATTCCCTTTATTACCCTGCTGGTGGATTTACAGTTGTTACAGTATTGGAAGTGTTAGTACAATACTCTATCAAAGGATGCTGAAACCAGTACCTTCTGAAGTGACGCTAACTTATTTAAGTTGGGGATTGTGGCTCAATAATTATATTCTTGACATACTAGTGGCTTTACAAACCCACAATCTAGTTTAGTATATTCCAGTATTCCTTGCAAGTTTGTCCGCCTTCCTCTGCTACCATGTCCAACCTAGAGCTGAACTTTGCCCAGCTCATGGCTGCCTTTACCCAACTGCAGCAAGACCATGCAGACCTCAGAAACACACTAGCTCAGTTCCAGAACCAAAGTGTCCAGCAAACTAGCCATGTCCCAGTCTACCAAGAACCCAAGTATACTCCTGCTACCAAGTTCAATGGCTCTCAGAATGAATTCTATGGCTTCATCAACATGGTGAAGAACAATCTTGCACTCCAGCCCAACCGGTAACCTACTGACCAGGCCAAAGTTGGTTTCATCTCCAGCCTGCTTACTGGTACAGCTCTCAAGTGGTTCTCCCCATTGGTGGAGACCAACTCTCCCCTCCTCAGAGACTACCAAGCTTTTCTCACTGAAATGGAGCTAACATTTGGTAACCTTGACCAAGCCAGAACTGCTGCCAACAAGATCAAGACCCTCAAGCAAGGGAACAAACCAGCATCAGTCTACGCCTCAGAATTCCAACAACTCTCCAGTGACCTCAGCTCCTGGGGTCAAGCAGCCTTGATAAGCCAATTCCAAGATGGCCTTAATGATGAAGTTTGTAGTCTGCTACTCACACTCCCAGATCCAGATACATTGGTTGAAGCTATACACCAAGCAATCTGGTGTGATAACAGACTATTCCAGAAGAAGCAAAAGAACCGTCAAAGACACATTCCTGTTGCAGTCCCAGCCCCTCCTGCTCCCCAAGTCACTCCAGAAGATCCTATGCAGACTGATAGTGCCAAATACAAGAAACTATCAAAGAGTGAAAAGTCCAGACGTCAACAAGCCAACCTCTGTCTATACTGAGGCCAACCCGGTATGGTACGGTAAACATACCTCCCACAGACAAGTTTATTCATATAGTCATTATAATATACTTATCCATATTTTATCTTATCAGTATTATCCCATTCATCTTTTGCCCATATTATCAGTATTATCCCCATATGATGTTTACCCTGATTAGTTATTAGCATTAGTTATCCCAGATGTTATTCAGCTTTGTGATCAGTAGATGTATCTATATAAGGCAAGTACCCGTGTCAGTACCCGTGACACATGACCTAAGTCTGTGTTACCATCCCTACCATTTCAATACCATATATGGTATTTCTATGTTGTACAGGTTTCAGACTACTGATTTCTGATTGGTTGAATGTGCTGTGCCTTTTAGAACCTTCAAGGACATTCTTGGTATATTTTTAGCTCATAGTGATGTCATCAAGAATTCCACTGATACCTAGGATCTTCTAGAACCTTGTTATTAGTAATCACTTGGCAATCAGGAAAAGTATTCAAGGGAAAGCAATCCCTCATCAATAAATCATCCCTTCCATCAGTAACACTTCTACCTTATTGATTAGCAGTTGATCACTGCACCTGCCTTCAACAGTACATCTCAGACCTGCCATCAAGGAGCTTTTCAGGGTAGTGCACAAGACACACAGAGGCCTTTGGAGACACTTGGAGCACCTAGGAAGCTAGAGAAGCAGGAGCTTTTACCATAGAGACATACTGACAAAGACACCAGCAGTTTAGACCCAGAGGTTATTGCACCCATCAGACACCTCACACACCTTGAGTTGTGTAGCCACTCCCAGGAGTACCTCTACACCACCACACCGGTCACTTTGCCAAGTCCTGCCCCAACAAGAAGTCCAGCATCAAGTTGATGCAGTCCTCCAATAACCAACCTGATTTAGATCTGTTGGGAAACTCCAATGTCCAGTTGCACTGACAGGCTTGAAACTGGACCCACCCATGAAAATCCAGCATATCCAAAAATCTTCCTTTGCCACAAAATCTATCCAGTCCTTGAGAAAGCCAGTCAAAATCCAGATCCCTGACTCCAGTCCTGTCCCAGTCCTAGCCCTGATTTATTCCGGTGCTTCATCCTGTTTCATTGACCAAGCCTTTGTCCAGAAGCACTCTATTCCTGTTGGCTTGAAATCCTGTCCAGTCCAAGTAGAAGTTATTGATGAAAGATCACTCTCCTCTGGCACCATTACCCATGAAACATGCTTACTCCAGCTGTCCAGTACTGCCCACCAAGAAAGAATTGCCTTCAACATCATCAACTCACCACACTATCCTATTGTGCTTGGAAACTCATGGTTGAGCTACCACAATTGGAGTATTGATTGGAAATCCAAGATCCTGTCATTCACCAGATCCCACTAAGTCAACTCCATGAAATCTCCAGACCCTGATAACCGTGAAAAGACTGTTGCCAATAGTTCAACAGCCCATGATACCTTGCCAGCTGAAGGAGCCCCCTCAGCAACTATACCAGCCAAGTACCAAGAGTTTGCCCATGTCTTTGACAAGAAGAAAGCAGAACTCCTCCCTGACCATTGGCCTTATGACTGCCCTATTGACCTTGAAGATGGAAAAGTCCCTCCATTTGGCCCAATATATAATCTCTCCCAGCTGGAGTTGAAAGAACTCCATGGTTATATCCAAGAAAACCTCCAGAAGGGTTTTATTAAGCACTCCAAATCACCTGCTGGAGCCCCAATCCTCTTTATCAAGAAGAAGGATGGCACCCTCAGAATGTGTGTGGACTACCATGCTTTGAATAAGATCACAGTCAAGAACCGCTACCCCCTGCCCCTGATCAACACACTGTTGGATCAGCTATCTGCTGCCCAAGTCTTCACCAAGATTGACTTGAGAGGAGCTTACAATCTTGTTAAAATCAAGCCTGGTGATGAATGGAAAGCTGCCTTTTGCACAAGATATGGTCACTTTGAGTACAAAGTAATGCCATTTAGCCTCACCAATGCCCCTGCTGTGTTTCAACACCTCATGAATGATATATTTCATGAATACCTTGACCAGTTTGTGGTAATCTGCCTTGATGATATTCTCATATACTCCAAGTGCCAAGATGAACATGATGAACACGTCAAGAAAGTATTGAGAAAACTAGACTCTGCCGGTCTCTATGCCAAGTTAGAGAAGTGTGAATTTGACCAGAGAGGAGTGGAATTTCTTGGTTACCTCATCAGCCCTGAGGGAACAAGAATGGACCCAAAGAAAGTTGACACAGTCCAACCCTGGAAAACTCCAAGCACAGTCAAGGAAGTACAATCCTTCCTGGGATTCACCAACTTCTATCGCAGGTTCATAGCCAACTACTCCAAGATAGTCACCCCTTGGACAAAGCTTACCCAGAAGAACACACCTTTTGGCTGGAATGAGGAGCCATCCAGCTCATTTAACCAACTCAAGAAATCTTTCCTGAAGGCCCCCCTGCTTGTCCACCCTGACCTTGAGAAGCAATTCATAGTGGAGACTGATGCTTCTGATTTTGCCCTTGGTGCCATACTCTCCCAGTATGATGAGGATAATGTGTTGCACCCCATTGCATTCTACTCTCGGAAGTTTTCCCCTGCAGAGATCAACTATGATATCTATGATAAGGAGTTGCTTGCCATCATTGTAGCCTTTGGGCAATGGAGACACTACCTGGACAGTACAAAACACAAAATCAAAGTCTTCTGTGACCATAAGAACCTCAAGTACTTTGCAACTTCCATAGTACTAAGCTGGAGACAAGCCAGATGGTCACTCTTCCTGTCCAGCTTTGACTTTACTATCACCTATAGACCTGGTGCCAAGCAAGTAAAGCCTGATGCCCTGTCCAGAAAAAAGGAATATGCCCTGGAAGAGGGAGATGATGCCTGTTGGCAAATGGAACACCCATTGCTGAGCAAGAAACATTTTGAGATTCTTGCCACACAGTCCTCAAGTCTTGTCATCCCTTCATTCCTAGTAAGGATATCAGAATCCCAAGCCTTTGATATGACTTCCAGCACCATCAAGAAATATCTGGAATCCCCAGTTGCACCCCCTCCCAAGTTCCCAAACATCCCAAACCTGCATTTGGTAAACAACCTCATCTACCACAAGCAGCAGCTTTATGTCCCAGACCTTGCCACCCAGCTATACATCATTAAGTCTTGGCATGATTCAATGGCTGCAGGCCACTTTGGTACTGCCAAAACCTTGAATGCTATCAAAAGAGATTTCTGGTGGCCAAGAATGATAACTCTTATCAAAGAGTACATTCTGACTTGTGATATTTGCAACCGTGCAAAACCAGCCAGACACCAGCCCTATGGACTTCCTCAGCCCTTGCCTATCCCAGAACACCAATGGAGATCTATATCTATGGACTTCATTACTGACCTCCCTGAGTCATGTGGCTTCAATGCTTTACTTGGAGTGGCTGACTGGCTGACCAAGATGGCTCACTTTATCCCTTGCTGTAAGAACACTGATGCAAAATAAACTGCTGCATTAGTCCTGGAAAATATTTTGCGCCTTCATGGTATCCCCAGTGATATTGTGTCAGATAGAGGCCCACAGTTTGTGTCCAAGTTTTGGAAACACTTCATGCAATACCTTGGTGTTCAAGTCAAGCTCTCTACTGCCTTCCATCCACAGTCTGATGGCCAGACTGAAAGAATCAACCAGATTCTAGAGCAATACCTCCGGTGCTATATCATTTACCAGCAAGACAATTGGGTTGATCTACTCCCTATTGCTGAGTTTGCCTACAACAACTCAAGCCATAGTGCAACCTGTTTTACACCATTCTATGCAAACTATGGATTCCACCCTCAGTTTGATATCCAGATTCCAACAAACCCAATGAGCCCACATGCGGCTGAACATGCCCAAGCAATCCAGGACATCCAGAATGCCTTCAAGGAAGAACTATCATTAGCTCAGGAAAGCTACAAGAAATTTGCCAATCTAAAACAGCATCCCAGCCCTGATCTTAATGAAGGAGATTCTGTATGGCTGCTTGGAAGAAACATCAGCACCAACCGCCCTTGTGACAAATTGGATTTCAAGAAACTTGGTCCTTTCAAGATCAAGAAGAAGCTTAACCCTATAGTATATCAGCTACAGCTACCAGCAAGTATGAAAATCCATGATACTTTCCATGTGTCCCTCCTGGAGCTGTATTGTAGGAACACCTTGCCAAACCGGCAAGAAGCAAAGCCCCAAGCTATTCAGGTTGACCAACATCAAGAATTTGAAGTTAAACAGATTCTGGACTCCAAGTATATCCGGTCAAAGCTGTACTACTTAGTAGACTGGATTGGTTATGGCCCAAGTGACCAAACATGGGAACCAGCTACCCATTGCACTAATTGTCAAGAACTAGTTACCTAGTTCCACCAACAATATCCTGCAAAACCTGCCCCAAAGGGAAACAGAGCTTTGCCTGGTAGAGGAGAATAGTGTCATGATCACATGACAACCATGAGCACCCATGCCAAGTTTCAGCTCCCTAGCTCAATTTCTAAGAGACTCCTTATGGAACCTTCTACCACCTTCCCAAAAGTTCCTGACCATTCCAAACCATCATTACACAATGGAACATTCCATGGAAGCTTTCCATTGTATTTTTCATTGTCCAGTACCATATATGGAAATACCAGGTCACATGACTTAGTCACATGATCAGGTGACCCAATCCATTCCCCATCCTGTCTCAGTGCCGTGTCATCTATGTCATTATCCCCAGCACCATTGCTGTGACTCACCCCACAACACATTAGTATTAGCTAATATCTCTTGGCATCAGTATAGCCAAAAAGTATATATAGTCCTATCCCCCCTTAAGTATTCCTCAGTCCGATAAACACAGGTCTTGAATAAACAGCCTTGCCTTGAATCCTGCCTTGCCTTGATGGTCCACACCTAAGTCCTTTCCTGCCATGCCTAGCTTTTCCTCCTGCCTTGTGTCTATTCATAACAGGTTCTTCCATTTCTGTCAAATCACTGTGGTATCTAGTTCTGCTAGATTAATAAGTAGTACCCAAACATTGGTATGAAGGCTCATCATTGATACTTGGGCCATACTAGAATGCTGTGAGCTGGGGGATGGGTTTTGTCTGGGTTGTGCTAGAGTTGACTTGAGACTTGGTATAGGGACCATAGCAGCACATTTAGATATTATACAGTAGTGTATTGATATCAACCTGGTCTTATAAGAAAAATATATGAAAACTAATGTGATTGTTAAGCTTTCCATATATTATACACGATGCATCTTGACTTGCATTGACATGGATTGGATCACATCAATTGCAGATTCCCTATTTGAATATAGACTTGTGAGTATAGCATCAATTAAATAGACTTGTTCTGTTGGATAGTGCCACATTCAGCCATGAGTGCCATATGATGCCATAGTATGCCAGAGAGGCCAATTGAGCCTCTACCTGGCCACAGGGTGTGAAACATAGCTCTGCATCTTCATGCAAAGCAGCCCCTGTGTTTCACCCATTGTGTTGGAGAAAATCTATTTTTTGACCTTTTTTTGTGGATCAATGTTGTGCAGGATATGATAGAGCACAAGCAGATTGAAGATATGCATCTGGTACTCAATACCCATGGCACTCTAAATCTAGCTCCTGTAGCTTGTATCATGTCACAAAAATGAATGGCACTATCTTGGTCCACTGGTACTATCTGGCACTATATTTAAATATTAGCCCTAAAGTAAGATCTATACAAAGCACTTATAGTGCCAGATAGTACCAGTGGACCAAGATAGTGCCATTCATTTTTCTGACATGATACAAGCTACAGAAGTTAGATTCAGAGTGCCATGGGTATTGAGTACCAGATGCATATCTTCAGTTCTCCTGTGCTCTCACACATCCTGAGCTACATTGATCCACAAAAAAAGGCCAAAAAATGGATTTTCTCCTGCACAATGGGTGAAACACAGGGGCTGCTTTACATGAAGATACAGAGCTATGTTCCACACTCTGTGGCCAAGTATAGGCTCACTTGACCTCTCTGGCACACTATGGCATCATTTGGCACTCATGGCTCAATGTGGCACTATCTAACAGAACAAGTCTAATATACTAAGTCATTGTTTGAGGATGATTTCTACAACATAATGAAGGGATACATGGCAATTGAAGGAGATTTATCATAATGCATGGAATGTCAGATAAATAAAGTAGATCACGCTGCATAGAATCAATACACCCCAGCCCAATCACCAACCAATTTTAATATGACTTACTCATCTGAATGGTTTTTCTCATCAGTCCCATCACTGCCACTGGATTTCCTTTTGACACACTAGAGGAGATCTATACCAAATACTTTGGACCATCTACCCCAATCTACTCAAGGAGATCCCTTGTTAAGCTTCTCTGCTATTACAAGAACTATTACCCAACAAGGTTTCCTCCCAGCATCCATGGCAACAAAAATCCTAGAAACTTTCAATCCCAGCTGACAGCAATGGAAAACAACCTTTCAGAGTGTATGAATGACTTAGAGCAGGCTTGGAATACTAGGTTCAGAATCTTCAATAGACTTCCATATCCCAGAGTGTTCAGAAACAGGTTCCATATAAGAAGTATTTTGGTTACCTTCCCAGTCAGGATTAACAAACTTTCTAGGGGGCAGAGGCACTTTTAATCTGACAATTACATGGCGCACTGTGTGAAGTTTCAAGCCCTGTCTGACATTGAGGGTAATATCATCTGATTTAGTGGCCATTTGCTGGAAGTAGGCATGACAATGCACTCTGGGTATAGAATCATGCAAAATTCAGTAGAGGGGAGAAATGTATGGCAGACTTAGCTTATATATGAGAGGATAGTCAGAGATTAGGATGTATCACAGCGTATAGGAAGCTAAGGAATAGTGTGCTTAGCAGGATGCAGAAGCTCTACAATGAGATATTTAATCATTTCAGAGTGAGGGTAGAGCATACATTTGGAAATTGGAAGAGATTCAGCATATTGGCAGGTAAATACAGAGGAAAGTCATATATAAGAGAAAACAGCAGAATAGGTAAAATAGTTAAGATACTTATCAATGCACAGTATATTCATAGAAGAAGACATCCACTGAGAGAAATGTGCCTGGAACATTATGAAGAGTAAGTACAGCAAAGAAAGCACTATTTGGAGCAACATAAGTAGGATCATACAAAATTACCAGTAACTATATCCTATCACTGGCATTATGGTAGAATTTATAATGCCAGATGGTGCTGTAGTGTGCCAGATCAATCTGGCACTATAAACAGGCTGGCACTATGTGGCACTATCCAATGGAACAAGTCTATTGGTTGTGTTTTTGCTTGATTGATACTGAGTGTGGTACTTTATAGCTTCACAATATTTGTCAGACTTTATAAGCTGGTTTAGATGGGGTATTGCCAGAATATATCCAGAGTCTAAACAATGTTTTGCCAATGGTGAGAAATTCCAGGGAAGTTTGACACCTTGCAATGGTGGCATTTTCTGATGTGAATGCTATGCAACTGTTAAAACATGCAGGTACAAACAGCTTAACACTCAACAACTTGATGCTATTATATCAGTTTCTTGTCAGTACTCATGTGAGTTTAAGACAATTTGTATTTGAGACATTGCATCTACATAAATGTGAGATTTAATGATGACCTGCCATAGCAAGCATTATGAATAAAGTTGTAGCCCCACATACACACATATATGTAACACCATTTACCCCTTGGTTTGACTCACTTCCAGATATATACTGCCAAAAAATAAAGCAAAGTCTTCTGGCTCCCAACCAGACTGCACTGCTGACAGCAGCAGCAGAGCAGTTGGATATTAGCTTGCTTTGACATTCAGTGCAACAAGCAGGGCTTCACCCAAACAGGTCCTGTGGACAGTGTGCCCACTAAAGATGGTAATGTAGAGTCCTCAGGCTCTCAGTCAGTGAATGAACAGTGACATAAAGCCATTGGGTTTGTGCCAAAGTTGTGCAACCAGAGCATTACAGCAGAAATACTTATTGAGTGGTGGACTTTAATGGAGTTACCAGTTGAGTGTAGGGTTGAGCTTAGTGTTAGTGTAGAGTATAGGGACTTGTATAGGTAAATACAATTGACAATTGAGGTACCACTGAAGTTTCAATGGAAATAAATCAATTTGTACCCATGAAAAGAAACAGACACAGCTGAGTCAGGAAGTAAGAATGTGAAAGAGTAGCAATAGCCAATTAATGCACACAAACATAGTAGGTGATAGAGTAGCCAGGATCAGAAGGTGAGAAAATTGGCAAAGAACCAATCAAAAGCCACTTCTACATTGTCATGGTGAGAAATATTGACTAAGTTTTTTGTGAAATCTAGGATGCAATTATTATTGATGGTCTGTGCATGGTATCCTGATGGGATCAATACCTCTTAGTCACAAGGCCTTAAATATGCAATGGCCTTTTGCTGGGACCATCACACTAATTTTCATAGGGCAAGTTCCTTATGATCCCTTTGTATGCTGGCCTTAAGGTGATGGCATGCTAGACTTCTTGCAGCCCCTTTAGTATTAGCACACTCTTTTTCATTGCACTCAACAGCCTCATGGATCTTCAATAGTAGACTTGTTCTGTTGGATAGTGCCACATAGTGCCAGCCTGTTTATAGTGCCGGATCAATCTGGCACCCTACGGCACTATCTGGCACTATAATTTCTTCCATGACGCCAGTGGTATGATACAGTTACTGGTAATTTTACTCATTCTTACTTATGTTGCTCAGAATAGTGCTTTCCTTGCTTTATTTACTCTTCATAATGCTCCAGACACATTTCTCTCAGTGGCTGTCTTCTTGTATGAACATACTGTGCATTAATAAGTATCTTAACTATTTTACATATTCTGCTGTTTTCTCCTATATATGACTTTCCTCTGCATTTACCTGCCAATATGCTGAATCTCTTCACATATCCAAATGTGTGCTCTACCCTTACTCTGAAATGATTAAATATCTCATTGTAGAGCTTCTGCTTCCTGCTAAGCACACCATTCCTTGGCTTCCTATAAGCTGTAATACATCCTAATCTCTGACAATCATCTCCTATATAGGCTAAGTCTGCCATACATTTCTCCCCTCTACTGAATTCAGGATGATTCTCTACCCAGAGTGCTTCGTCATGCCTACTTCCAGCAAATGGCCCACTAAACCAGATGATGTTACCCTCAATGTCAGACAGTGCTTGAAACTTCACACAGTATGCCTTGTACTTGCCAGTATAAAGGTGCCTCTGCCCTCTAGAAGGTCTGTTAATCCTCACTGGGAAGTGTTGTGTTGTATTATGATTAGTTTGGGGCTTGTTCTACAATGTAGAGGCTAATCAACAATATACAACAACTTCCAGTATGCTAATACTGAAATAGTTTATTGGGAGTTTGATATACCAATAGAAGATATAACTTTCACTAATTTCCTCAATCTTGGGCTCAAAATAGACTGTAGGCAGTGTTTATCACTTCTACAGCAGTGTTCTGACCTTCTGTCAACTAATGGGCTTATTTACTTTTATAGAAACTTTTCCTTATTTGGAAGTCACTTTCCTTTCTGAGAAAATATTTCCTAATATGGAAATTCTGACCTCCCCTTTACCCTAAAGGGGTGTTTTGTAGAAGTCTCTAAAGAGGACTTTACACTAAAGGGGTGCCTAAAGGGGCTTCTTTAGAGTAAAGGGGTTTCCTAAAGGGGTATCTAAAGGGGTCTTTAGACCTAAAGGGGTGTCTAAAGGGGTGTCTTTAGAGTAAAGGGGCTTCTTAGAGGGGACTTTTCCGACAGAAAAGTGGTAGTTTCTTGTAGAACTTAGATTGGATTCTTGTGAGCTTTGCAGTCTCTTTACTGATGTAGTACCAATCAAAGTCAGAATACTCAACAGTGCAAGTGATGCAGGGGAAGTCTTATAACCTTTAAACTTGTAACCGTAGTGTGGAGATTCTGGAAAGAGAGGCTCTCCCTTTATTTTTCAGCTGGGGAAGTCATATATATGAAAATTTTGAAGGATCAAAGTTTTTGGGCGATTGCGCAAGCAATACACGTGATACGAAGCTAAAATTTTGCAGTGGCGCAGATCGGACATAGGCGCAGCACCTGTGAAAATATCACGTGATTTAATTGGCTGGTTCGAAAGTTACACGCGATCAAAGTCACCATAGTAATCCTAGCAATAAGGCATAGTATATATAATAGTTAGACTCTTTTGGTCATAACTCCTTAAGTACTGCTTCAAATGAGCTGTAATTTGAAACATGTGTTGGCTACTACGTGTTCTGTATGACATAATATTCTTAGGTGGATTGCTTGTCAGGGTCTGGAGCATTTGCTCTTCAAAGTTGGAAATTCTTGATCTTTCTCTTGTGTGTTACAATAGCAAAAAGCAAAATAAAGAAATGAGTGCCATATTGGTTTAGAGATATTGTAGTAATGGAATACTTTCCATTACTACAAGTCTCCCCTAACTTTGAGAAATACTGCCCTCATTATCACTTCTGATATGGAACTTCTTCAATCTGTTACCAGGTTGTGTCAGTGCAAGTGGTGTACCGTCAAGTTCTGCTAGTTTGTAAGATCCATTTTTGTTTGCATGTATGATCTTGTAGGGACCTTACCATCGCATATCCAGCTTGGATGCCTTGTTTCTTTGGCTTTTTGTGTTGTGAAGTAGTATCAACTCACCTACTTCTAGCAATGTTTTTCTTAGGCATTTTTGAGCGTCAAAGTACTCCCTGCCAGTCATTCCAGATTTCTTCAGGTTTTCTATTGCATTTTGTTGCAGAGTGTGTGCTTGTTGAATCTGTTGTACTCTTGCTAGCAATAGCTCTGATGTTTTCATGGTTGGTTTCCATGGGAGGGTAAGCCAATTCTCAAGAGATATGTCTATCGGCAAAACAGCTTCATGTCCATATATTAAAAAAAATGGTATATACCCTGTACTTCTTTTAACCGTAACTCTATCAGCCCAAATTGCTGCATGAAAGTTATTTGCCCACTTGTTGGGTTCCTCATAGCTAAGCTTTGCTAATGTGTTTGCAAAAGCAGAATGTCCACGTTCAACTGGTGAATTTGCTTGTGGGTGGTATGGCATAGTATGTATAAGCTTGGTTCCATGCTTTGTTGCTAGTGCTTGTATTTCATAAGATCCACATTCTCCATTGTCTGCAATAAGGGTGCCAACTGAACCATGTCTGAGATATATATCTTCTTTGAGAAATCTTGCTACTGCTTTTGCATTGGCTTGTTTCAGCATTCTAGCCTCTATCCAACCAGTAAAGTTATCACAACAGTCCACCACATACTTATACCCAGCTGTTGCCCTTGGTAAATGTATAATATCTACATGTGCAATTTGCCAAGCATAAGATGTGTATATACTGTGAAGTGGTTCATGCATCTTTTGGTTGTCTCTTCTTTGACATGGAATACATGATTTCACATATTCTTTTGTGTTGGTGTAAAGTGTTGGCCAAAAATACCGTAAAGAGATTTTTGCATATGTTGATGTAATTCCCTTATGACCTCCTGATTCAGATTCATGCCATTCTTGAATGATCTTCTCTTGATCATGCTTGTTATGTATATACCGTCAAGGAACTCCATGTTTGCTTTTTCTGAAAAGTGTGCCATCATGCAGTATAAACTTCAGAGCCTTCTTTATAAAATTTGTGCGTTGATTTGTGGGAATATCAGCAGGAACTTTGAGTGATGTAAGAAATTCCTTGATTTGTTGATAATTGCTTTGTATCATATGTCTGAATGAGAATCCAAGACTAGTGTTTTCAAGGAACTCATCAATCTCATCATCATCAGTTGAGTACGGTGAATTTGGTTGCTTTCTAGATAAGGCATCAGGTCCTTTGTGATTGGCTCCTGGTATGTGTTGCAGCGTAAAGTCAAAGATCTGGATGTATGATATCCACTGTGCTAGAATAGGATCAGGCAAAAGCTCCAACTTATTCAACATTCCTAATAATGGCTTGGCATCAACCTCCAGTGTGAAATGTACTCCTAATAAGTATGGCTGTAGCTTTTTGAGTACATAGAGTACTCCCAGTGCTTCTTTCTTGATAGATGGATAGTTAAGCTCATTCCCTTTGAATAGTCTACTAAGATATTTGCAAGGTTGTCGATGATGATCTTTTGAGACTTGAATCATGATTCCACCAACCCCAATTCCAGAGCTATCAACTGATACAATGATTGGTTGTGAATCAATAACACTGTAGTCTATAGCTGCTAAGACAGGTGGCTTTGATAATGAATCAAGCAATGTCAACATAGCATTTGCCTGTTCTTCATGCCATTCAAATTTCTGGTTTTTCTGTAATAACTGAGTCAGTGGCTTAGCAATTTGAGCATAGTTCTTGATCCAGATTCTGAATAGACCAGTAAGTCCTAATGATTGTCTGACTTGATGAATATTCCTTGGTGGCTTCCAATTCAGTGCCAATGAAAGTTTTGCAGGATCAGGCAATCTCCCTTTTTCAGTAACAAGTTCACCTAGAATGATTGCTTTGTTGTAGCCAAACTTGCATTTGGCTCCTGATACAGTCAGACCAGAAGCTTGAAGTTTCTTCATGACCCTCTCAACAGTGCATATGTGATCATAAACATGTCTTCTTACTTGAGGTAAGACATGCGATGTATCTTTTTCTCTGGACTTATTCTCAACTGCAATGTCATCAAGAAATGGTTGGCATATCTCAGGGAAACAGTCATCCAAAACTCTAATCATTGCACGTTGATAATTTTGGACAGAGTTTGTCCATCCTTGAGGAATTCTTGTCATCCTTAGGAGTCCTATTGGTGTATCCATAGCGGTGAAATCTCTTGAGGTAGGATCCAGAAGTATTTGGTCATATCCTGAATAAAGATCCAATGTTGTAATCAGAGGATATCCAGTAAATGACTCAATATACTCATGTCGTATGGGTGGTTGCATAGCATCTTTGATGGTGACCTTATTCAAATGCTGTATGTCTTGAATAAACCGTAGACTTCCATTTTTCTTCAACGGTGTAAACCAGGGATTGCGATAAGGTCCATAGCTATATTCAATGACTCCACTTTGAAATCTTGATTGTAGCATTTCAATTACTTTGTTCAGTAATCTTGAGGGAATAGGATATGATCTCAGTGCCCATGGTGTATGTTCAACGGTATGGATCTTAACCGGTGGAAATAACTCTGTGGATAAACATCCTCTTTGTGCATCATTAAATGCAAAGACATTGTCATAGTGTTGTAGCATAGTCAAAAAGAGACTTGTTGGGATGAAACCTTGTGGGGCAATAGTTCTTGTAATAGCAGAGAAGCTTAACAAGGGATCTCCTTGAGTAGATTGGGGTTGATGGTCCACAGTACTTGGTATAGATCTCCTCCAGTGTGTCAAAAGGAAATCCAGTGGTAGTGATGGGATTGATGAGAAAAGACCATTCAGATGAGTAAGTCATATTAAAATTGATGGATGATTGTATGAAGGCGGTTTGAATTGATTTGGTGCAATCTGCGTTATTTATCTGATTTTTAACACATTATGGTTAAATCTCCATCAATTACCATGTATCCCATCATTATGTTGCAAAAATCATCCGCAAACAATGCTTGGGTACTTTTATTGATGCTTTAATCATAGCTCTATAATCAAATAGGAAATCTGCAATTGATGTGATCTGATCCGTGTCAACACGATCCAAGATGCATCATGCATAATATATGGAAAATTCAACAATCACTTTAGTTTTCATATATATTTCATATAAGACCAGGTTGATGCCAATATACTGCTGTATAAGTATCCAAATCCGTTGCTATAGTCCCCATACCAAGCCTCAACTCATCTTTAGTACAACCCAGACAAAGCCCATCCCCCAGCTCACAAGCGCGGTCCAGACCGGAAAAGTCGATGTTGGATCCGTTTGAGTTCTTGCCAGATGATTTTAGTATGGCCCAAGTGTCTATGATGAGCCTTCATACAGATATTTGGGCACTACTGATTAATCCAGCAGAACTAGATACCTCAGAAAGTTGACAAAGATGGAGGAATTTGAGTAGAAAGCTGTGGCATGAGTTCTACATCAAGATGCTAGCCAATGTATGTAAAAAGATATATAACAAGACAAGTATTGAAATCAAGAATGAGCTGAGAGTGAGGGGATTTGATGAAGAAGCCACGCAGGAACAATTTTGCGTGCAATTTGCACAGTACAGGCCGGACGCGTCCGTTTGTGCCTCAACTTTGGGAACCAAAGAGATTTTGAATGAGTTTTTGCCTCAAATGACTAATGTACTATGTGATATATTAGTAGAGCTAAGTGGCTTCCAAGAGCAATATACACAGGACTCATCCAGGCAACAGCTCCAAAGTATCAGACAGAGGGTAAGTTAATACCTTGAGGAATCAGATGGTGAGCTTCAGGAGGAAGAATACAGACCGCGAGCAACATCATCCAGATTGCGCCAGCACGCCTCGCTGGATTCCCTACCATCTCTTGCAACCACAGCGCGCTGGCACACATCAGTCCAGAGTACGCCAACACCCTTTACCAGAACGCCCCGTGCCAAGTCAACGCGCATTGAGTCAACACGCGTTGGGTCAACGCACACGCTTCAAAGCAAAACTACAAGAACTCGCCAAACTGCTCATTTAGACACAAGTCCATTGGAGCGGACCAAGTCACATCAACATGTGGCATCACATCAAACTCAGCCAAGGGCCATCTCAACGCGTCAAGGCGCGCCTGCGCGTGCCGTCTTGCCTGACCATCAGCAAGTTACTTCTGGTGAACTGACTGATGATGACCAACATGAAGTGCCTCAACCACCAGAGCCCTTGGCAAGTAAAAGAACGCGTCAGCATGTGGCACTACAGGCCGGTTCAGTTGGTTCAGTTGGAGCAATTCAGCGTGGCCAAGCTGCAGCA
Source organism: Basidiobolus meristosporus CBS 931.73 (assembly GCA_002104905.1). Lineage (NCBI taxonomy): Eukaryota > Fungi > Basidiobolomycota > Basidiobolomycetes > Basidiobolales > Basidiobolaceae > Basidiobolus > Basidiobolus meristosporus. The sequence continues at coordinate 68,994 of MCFE01000205.1, read as the reverse complement.
TTGCACTCATCAACTACGAGGCAAAATACTGACTACAAATACACAAATAGCCAAGATGATAGTCAGCCAGGAAGTAGTATAGTTGTGCAAAGTGAGTCACTACCAAATGCTTCAGTAGTAATCCCTGTGAGAAAAAAACCCAGGAGAAGATGATGCAATTGCTTTGAATTGCTCACATTTGTAATGATCCCAACAACCCTTTTTTTTGCAAACCAAATTGAGCCATTGCAAATCAGTGATCATCAAATTTTTGATATAAGTAATATCAAGGTTGTCTCACATTTGAGACAGAACCCCTATAAATAAACACCCTGCATATATATACGTCATCTGTACTACCAGTGCAGCTATTGGATCTGTTTCGCACCTACACAATTGCTTGCGTGCTAGCTATGACACCTTGTCCAATCACTAGGATCAGGGATTTACTTGCTCAAAGGGCAAAATGGGATATTTGATGGCAAATCAGGTAGCTTTTTCAGTAGTCAATGAGCCAATTGGGGGGTGCCAGCTTCAGGATACTTTGGACCAATTAACCACTGAGATACCGTCCAATTGCGCACGTGATGCAAACATTACGAGTTGGCGCAATCATCCGCACCACCCTCATTGTGTCAGATTGTGCCATAGTATGCGAGATTGTCCCACATAGTGCAAAATTGTCCAAGAACAATCCTGCCTTCTGGTAGCTATAATATTGCGCCCAATTGTTCTTTGAGACCGTGGATTGCGCCACGCACCCTGGCACAGCACAATGGAACAAGTCCATTTTTTTATTTTTAGGATTTAATATAAAAATCACAGTCCTTCAATCCCATGCTGTGTTGGGTTACTCTGTGGTCTCTCTTCATGTGGTTGAATGACAGTATGAAGTTCCTCCACTGTTACATAGGAAATGGCTCAATTCTGGTTGGCAACATTGTGCTACATGCATTCCTTGTTTGCAGCCTAGATACTGCATTCTTTACCTGGTACATTGAGTGCTCTATACACACTATCTGACCATCCTGTCTCTAGATTATATCCAGATTTCTTGGGGCTGCCATCTGTTGTACTGCATGCAAAGGCAACCTATTGCCCAACTGATTCTCTGTTATTGTTGGCAATGGGACTGGGTTGCCTCACACTCAATAGGTAACTACTTTGAAGCCCATTCTATAAGAATTTCTTCTAAAGTACCCTTTTTTGTGGCTTTAGCCTGAACCCTACAGCTCTATACCATTGTTCATTCACTGATTCCCATATATCCTTGTCTTGAGCATGCTCTGCAACATACAGTACCTCATGTGCCAATCTTTGCAATGAGTTCCTGCAGTATTCCAGTGTGTTTACTTGAGCATCACTCTTGAAACAAATTTACAACCTCATGATGTGCCTATAAATGGTCCAGAGTTCCACAGTAGGCATTGCAATAGTCTGCTGAGTACTTGAAGTTGTAGCTTTTTCTGTCAGTGACACCTCCACACTGCCTATAATGGAGGATATGGGTACTGCAGTAGGCATATTGCCTTTCTTGGCAAACTCATCTGTTTCACTGAGTTGTAGCTCAACAAGTTGTGCCTCCAACTCTTGAGAAAGCAGTTGTTATCCTAGAGGTAATTCTTCTCAGCCAATATAGGATTAAGCATACTATAGGCAGATAGCATTAGTTGGTCAGAACTGCAACTTTCATCCCATTGTTTGGTGTTTCTAGCTTTGGGAGGCTTTTCCCTTTACTATTACCTTGATTACTGCCATATCTCTCGCTGCTACTTTAACTTAGTGCTACATGTATTTTACTACATTTACAGTTTACTAAATGCCACAGTGGTACATCTGTTTGTGCCTGCTTGTCCCTTACTGGCACTCATCTGGCTACCTGACAATTCATTGCAATTAGTTCTAAACTTTCAGCCCCGCTTGTAATAGGTTCCTGAGGATGCATCTGGTTTTTGTCACTGCTGAGTCATTACTATAACTTTGGCTGATTACTCCTTGCATTAAACTACCTATTTTCCTTGATTATTGCAGATCTGGTGCACCTATTTGTGCCTACCTGTCCCTTACAGGCACTCTTCTTGTGACATAACACTTCTTTGTTGTTAACTTAGAGCTTTAGGCCCTGCTTCTGACAGGCACTGAGGAATTGTGGTAATGAAAGTATTCCATCACTATGATATCACAAAAGCCAACATTATACTCATTTCTTTATTTTGCCTTTTGCTACTGTCACACAGAAATCAAAGATCAAGAATTTTCAACTTCAAATGAAAAAAGCTCAAACTCTGTAACAAATCTACCCAAGAATATCATATCATGCAGAACACTGAGCAGTCAACTCATGTCTCAAATTGCAGCACATTTAAGCAGTGCCTAAAATGTTATGAACTAAAGTTACTTTGATTGCATGTAACTTTTGAGCCAGCCAGTCAAATCACATAATATTTCCTCAGGTGCTGCACCTGTGTCTGATTTACCCCACTGCAAATAATGCCAATGAAACAGATCAAGCACATTCTGCCTTGCCTTGAGTTTCTAATAATCCAATGATACACTGGCTTAAAGGTGATAGCATACTAGATTAGTCACACCACTATAATATTGGCTTGCTGTTTGTAGTTGGACTCAACTGCTCTATGGTTCTTCAATTTCTCTAGCTTTTTAGGCTCTGGTGTATTTATATCTAAATCACCCCCTCCCCTGCAGTGCTAGGCTTTTTGGGGGCTTTTTCTTTGGACACTGTTGTTATGATTCCAAAATTGAATAGTAATCCTCTGCTGTTATATTGGGTGTGTCATAAGAGTCTTGAAGATAATGGAAGCAATAGGGGAGTAAGTAGATCTTGTAGTTTTCACCCATTGATTTATTCTATGTAAGGGTGGTATTTTTACTGTACATGATCTTGGCACAGTACACGCAGAAAATAGATGTAGGATGGTCCCAAGATCATGTGTGCAAAGATTGGGGCTGTTTGGGCATCATTCACAATTTTCATGTGCTGGGTGCCAGATTTTTTGGTGAAAATATTCTAAGTAAATCCCAACAAGGAATTTGGTCACTTTTCTTTAGGATTTGTAGGTATTGCTCTAAGTAACTAAGGTGCGTGAGTATATAGGTGTAAATATCAGCTTTTACAACACTCCCTTTCAGCTAAAGGCCTTTATGGACTGGTCCTGATCTTGATCTACAATATTCAGATTTGTCTCTGGCTGATGGTTTGGTTCAACATGACTGCATCAATTTCATCTGTAGAACAGTACACTAAACTTACTAGCTTATTATCCCCAGCTTCATGTATTATATAATGTACAATATCTATATGCTTAGCTCCAGCATGAACAGTTGGATTTCTACCTAATTGTATACATCCTTAATTACTCTGAATAAAGTAGTAGGTGTTTTTTTGGACACAAGCCTAAATATTTAAAAGACTTTCTTAACCACATCTCTCCTTTTGTAGCCTTGCAGGCTACTATAAGCTCTTCCCCTGTGGAGGAATATACTCCAGCTGTTTACTTTCTTGAATACCTTGAAGTTGCTTCCTTATAGAAATGTAAGGTGTACCCTATGATTGATATTCTGCCTTATAAATTTTGCCCTCAATCTGCATCATAAAATACTGCTATATCCTATTCTGAATCACTATAGGAGTACCTTAAGCAGATATCAGAAGTTCCCTTTAGGTATTCCAGTATCCACTTAGCTGCTGCAATACAATCAGATCTATAGTTCTGATTATGCTAGCTGACAATTCCAAATGGTTATGAGCTATCTGAACATGCCTCAGGCATGATATATATCAGACCATCAACCATAGATTGATAAGTGAGCTCTTGGCTTTCAGATGGCACCAAGCTCTGTTGAGTTGTATTAGGATTAGTATGGGGCTTGCTCTGCAATGTAGAGGCTTTATGCATAACACTACTCTGACTTTGCACACCTTCTCTAGTATTATTTTGGCAGTACAGTGGCCTACAGCTAGTTCTGTATATGCTACTGTACCAGTTAAGCAAATGGTCATTTCTTTTTGTACCTCCCCTTGTACCATTGATATATTCCACTGCAGAATCACCCCTCTTTATTTGCTTACCCACTACTACTGTAAGTATTCCACATATGGCTCAAGTAAAAAAAACTATAGCCTGCAGCTGACTAACCTCTACATACACAATATATTCACCTTAGCATTATGACTTTTGAGTGTGGTACATGCAAAGTTGCCATATATCTTGTATTGCTGGCAACATAAATATCTTGTAAATATATGCTTAGTTGCGGCCACTTTTGCCATAAGTTCCTCCTGACTATCTGTAAAGAGCTTCTAAGTATTTACCCAATATATTCCTTCTCCCTGCTTGATACTATCCCTCAATATTGGAGCACTCAGGCTCCTGTTTGTATGAGTTCTGTATCAAATGGTGCAGAGACTTTCTTGTGAGCAACTGATACCTGGCATACTTTGGTAAAGCTGTCCCAATTAGAATTAGTAGCTTGTTGCACCCAGCCCAACTTTGCATTACTTAAGTGATCATCTACATATTGGAGCTTCTAAGCTTCTTAATGCTACAGGTGTGGGTGTCTCCATATGCACATCTGTCCACAGTATTTTCCAACACTTCCTGGCTGTCCAGCATGTGCCAGCCCATCATATTATTGACACAGTTGAAGGTAATATTCTTGTTGAGATTGGGATGTAGTAGTATCAGCAACTTGACTTGTCCTTGAATATGTCCACACATCTGCTCCTTAGTAAACTACTAAAGGTGAAGCAAGGCCCAATATCTTCCAAACACCAAGAAGGATGGAGTAGAGAACAGATACAGTAGCAGTTGAGATCTACCCATTCAGCTTTATGTTAGTAGTATACCGCTTGAAAATTCTTGAAAATTCTGGGGTATCTTGAAGGGCCCATTTAACTTGAAATACCCCACATCCAACTTGGTTAGAAGATTAGGGATATTGTTGAAAAGAAAATGCATTGCTCCCAGTAGAAAGCTTTTGCTCCAACAGATACCCTCTATCCAAAGTATCTCCAGCTTTCAATTAATACCATAGTCCAGCCAATGGCTTATAGCTTGCAACCTTGCTGCAATTGCATGCTAACTTTTGTGCATTCTCTCTGCAGAAAGATCATCTTTTTAGCATTGGTGATTGGACATTAATAATGTGTGTGAGCTGTGGTGTAAGTCCCCTGGCTCCCACACAATTGGCAGCAATACTCTCTATTATGTGCAGAAAAGCCAGCTATCTTGCTGATGGCTGGGGTATTGCCAATGCAGACAACAATATGCACCTTGACGTGACAGCCATTTACTGTTATTCTGCTGGAAAGCATACAAAATTTATCTAGCAATGGATACAGGTAGCTATACAAGTAGGATGCTGATTTAGGCCCAGCCACCAATGAGACTACTATCAAATTTCTGCTCAGATACTGTAAGATAGGCAGCATAATCAGATTAACAAGAATCAGTGGGCAGCAGGATTTGCTGGTAGTGCACATGCTTGATGTGAAGCAATCAAGTGCCAAGGCAAAGGCATGGTCATAAATACCTTCAAAGTGGCTCTTGCTTCTGAGCTGTTTGTAATACTTGCAATTAAGTATATTGGATATATTTGCGCTTAATCAATACTGAGTGCAGTATTTTATAGCTTCAAAATGTATGATGGCCTGCATAAGCTTCTTGAGATGGATACTACTGGAATATATTCTGAGTGAGAATGATGTTTTCACTAATGGTGGTGAATTCCTGACAGGTTGGACACCTTGTAATGGTGACATTTTCTGATGTGATGCCATGCAACTGTTCACACATGCTGGTATCAGGATGGCCTCTGGGTCATATATTGCCAGCTGCATGTCAATTGTCCATTTACAGTGTGAACATGGTGAGTTGCATCCTGGAATGATTTTGGCAAGAAGTAGTTGCAAATACTCAACGCTCAAATTACTGAAATTAGTAGAAGCTCTCCACTTCTCTAGCCACTACATCATATCATTCATGAGCATATGACTACTGGGCTCCCTTGACTCCATAAAGTACACTTGGCATTTTTTCCATGGGTGTTATATCATTGCATATTGGATCTTGCTGGGCTTGTGCAGGGTACTGCTGTTAGGTAAGTTAGGATCACAGTCCATTAGTGAGCCTGCTTTATAAGAGCTATCACTCTGCATGCCATATTCAGAACACTAGGGTGAGCCGAAAGGTGTCACAGACTGACCTGACTCAGTTTGCACAATATGGTGACAAGTTCTTATGGCTTTGAATCAAAGTAGTCTTGTCCATAGGGCAAGCAGTCTAACACTCAATAACATAACACTATTATATCATTTTTTGTTAGTACCCATGTATATTTAAGACAGTCTTATATTTGACACATTGCACATTCATGAGTGTAAGATTCAATAGTGGCCTGCCATTGAAGCAGTATAAATATAGTTGTGGCACCACATGCCCATGTATATATAGCACTATTTCCTGTCTGATATGGCTCACTTCCATATATATGACCCCAAAAATAGTGCAAAGTTGTCAGGATCCCAATTGCACTACACTGCTGATAGTGGCAGAAGAAGAGTTGGACAATAGCTTGCTTTAAGATTCAATGCAACATGTATGGATACAACAAACAAAGGCCCTGTGGACAGTGTGCCAGCTTAAGATAAAAATGCAGACTCCTCAGGCTCTCAGTTAAGTAGGCAATTAGGAATCTCTGTGGAGCTGCAAGCTGGCCATAATGCTGAAGCAGATGAGAAGGTAGCAAAGTGCACCATCAGTGAAGACCAGCAGGTGGCCATCATTACATCACCTTCACCTGTATTAGCAAGTATTTTGTTAGCTCATATTTCAGCATAAATGAGGCAATTAGGTGCAGTGGCTGAAAGTATAGATGCAATGGCCTGGGGAAATCAGGAAATATTCCAGAAACGGGATGAGCACATAAATGGTTTAAAGCAATCAATACACCACGTAGAGAAAGCAGTATCTTTACTGCAAAGAATGAGTTCAGCTAGCTCAATATGACAGCCAAGAATTTAGCCATGTCCCAATGTAACAGCAGAGGTACACCATGCAGTCATTGAGGCACAACAACAGTGTAATAGACAAAGCCCACACAAAAACCTATCACAGCTTGGGTGGGAGGCAATGTGGTGTTTATACTAATGCCTTAAAATCACAAGATATTGAAGATCCATGAAGCTGTCAAGTGCGATAATGAAGAGGGGGCTAATATTCAAGAGGCCATCACCTTAAGGCCAGCATACCATGGGACCATCAGGAACTCAAGGCCAAGCAGAATGCACTTGACTTGTTCCATCAGCATTATCCTGGATCCAAATGGGCAAACCCAATATGGTATATACATACCATATGACCTGGTCACATGACCAACTGACCCCTGACATATTCCCATGTGGTATTCTAGCTTGTTCTTTAGTATACTTCTATCTTGGCACACTTACTGTCTCTGGCCCCAGAACCCCATCAGTGTTGGCCAATATCTCTTGGCATTCATGTCATCTATGTCATTATCCCCAGCACCATTGCTGTGCCTCACCCCACAACCCCATTAGTATTAGCCAATATCTCTTGGCATCAGTATAGCCAAAAAGTATATATAGTCCTATCCCCCCTTATGTATTCCTCAGTCTGATAAACACAGGTCTTGAATAAACAGCCTTGCCTTGGAAATCTGTCTTGCCTTGGAAGCATGCCTTGCCTTTTTGATCCACACCTAGGTCCTTTCCTGGTCCTGCCTTGCCTAGCCCTGCTCTCCTGCCTTGTGTCTATTCATAATACAATGTGTGGAAACCAGTGAATGAACAGTGCCATAAAGCCCTTGGTTTCCCACAAAAGTTGTGAAACCAGAGTGTTACAGCAGAAATAATTATTGAGTGGTGGATTTTAATTGAGTAACTGGTTGGGTATGGGGTTGGGCTTACTTTTAGTGTAGGGCTTAGGGACTTGTATAGTTCAATAAGATTTGCAATTGAGGTACCACTGAAGTTTCTACAGAAATAAAGCACCTTGTATTTATGAAAAGTAAGAGAAACAGTTGAGTCAGGAAGTAAGGAGTGAGAAAAAGAGGCAATTGCCAATCAATGAACACAAATATAGGAGGTGGTAGAGTGTCTAGGATCAGAAATTGAGCAAAGTAGCAGGGTACTAATCACAAGCCACATGTATATTGCTGTGATGAAAAATTTTGACCAAGTTTTTTGTGAAATATGGGGTGCAATTATTTGGAACAGTCTCTGGACAAGGCCCTGACAGGATCAGTACCTCTTAGTCAAGGGACTTTAAATTTGTGATGGCCTTTTGATGGGATCATTAGAATAACTTTTGTAAGGATGCCTAGAGCCCAAATGTCTATCACTATGCCTATAGCAAAAATTTGGAACATTAATAGGAACACCAAGATGATGCAGTACATCTTCAAGAGCAGTGCTCAGTTATTTGCACTTAAGTATTGCAAGAATTTATTGAAATGGCAGACAGATGAGAAGGTAGACCTCGCAGTGCTGGTTGAAGACCAAGGCATATAAGAACCGGTGAATGAACAGTAGCATACACCCACAGGGTTCCTGCCAAAATCATGGAAAAGGTGTGTTACAGCATAGATACTTATTTAATGCTGGATTAAAATGGATGTACTTGTTAGGTGTGAGGTTGGGCTTGATGTTGGTGTTGAGTATAAGGACTTGATTGAGTCAGGAAACAAGTAGTGTGAAAAATAGGCAATAGCCAATCAATGAACATGTATGTAGGAGATGACGGTGTTTTTGGGATCAGAAAGTGAGATAATTCATAGAGGATCAATCAAGAGCCACTTATATAGTGTTGTGATGATAAATTTTGACCAAGCTTTTTGTGAACTCTGGGTGCAATTATTTTTCAGTGGTCTTTGTATGGTGTCCTGAGGGGATCAATCCCCCTAGTCACAGGACTTAAATATTGTGATAATCTTTTGACATCTGCGTTAAAACTATTTCTCATAGGGCTATACTGTTACAAGTCTTGATCTAAGAGTTGTACATGAGTAGAGAGTTTAGTAAGTATTGTATTCACTAACACTTGAATGGATTTGTATCAAGGTTCCAGCGGCTCCTTATATACACTTTTGCCAGATCAATTGCAGACTATTTGCATTTCCCAATTTAGGTTGGTGCTGATGACTCATTTGATTGCATCATGATCACCCAATTGGATCCTACTTGATAAATATATATCTGTCTAATAAACATCTGCTGATTCATTTGTTGACTAATACTACTGATTTGCTAGATAACTCTGGTATACTGATAGCCTACATATAAAACTATATGATTTACCTAAAAACTAATCTTTCTTAAATACTTAAGCATTAATTGATACCTATACAACAACAAACTTGGAAAATAATAAGTATAATAAAGATACCTTTTTTGAGATATCTGCACAAGTAGTGTTGCTAAGGTCAGTTGGCGGTCAGCATTGTTTCCTAGGGTGAACTAACCCTATTAGTATTCAGGGATATAACTTACTATCTTCTTGGTATAAATAGACAACCCATTGTAAAATTTGCAATCCCTCCTATGCTTTCACCTAACTTTGTCACTCTCATCATTACCTACAAATCTTAGAAAATACTGACAAAACTTCTTGTTGGGACTTATACAAAAGATTATCTCCAATATTCCAGGTATAGAGCACATGGTACCTTCCTTAACATATGCAACATGTATGTTACTTCAAGACTATGGGGATATTGCTTAAAAGCAAATGCATTTCTCCTAGTGGAAAGCTTTTGTTCCAGCAGATACCCTCTAACTTAAGTATATCTGGTTTCCAACTAATTCTGTATTCTGGCCAATAGCTTATAGCTTGCAACTTTGCTGCAATTGCATGCCAACTTTGGCACATTCTTTCTGTGGAATGATGAAGTTCTTAGTGTTGGTGTCTGGGTAATAACAATATATATGAGTATTGAGTAAATCCCCTGGCTCTTGCACATTTGATAGCAATACTATCCATTATGCCCAGAAAAGTAGGCTATTTTGCTGATGGCTGGGGTATCTCCAGTGCAGATAATAATATGTGCTTTTACATGACACCCACTTACTGTTATCCTGCTGGAAAGTATACAGCATCCATCCAGCAATTGAAACAGGTAGCCATCCAGGTTGGATGGTGATATAGGGCCTGGATACCAGTAAAACTACCAACAGATTCTGGCTCTGATACAGTAGGATAGGTGACAGATTCAGCTTAATGAGAATCAGTGGCCAGATGGACTTGCTGATAAAGTACTAGCTTAATGAGAATCCATCAAGTGCCAAGGCAGAGGCTTGATCATGCATACATTCAGAGTAGCCCTTGCTTATGAGCTGCTTGTAATGTTTGCCATAATACTTGATTGATACTGAGTGCAGTATTAGACTTGTTCCATTGGATAGTGCCACATTGGGCCATGAGTGCCAAATGATGCCCTAGTGTGCCAGAGAGGCCAAGTAAGCCTATACTTGGCCACAGGGTGTGAAACATAGCTCTGCATCTTCATGCAAAGCAGCCCCTGTGTTTAACCCATGATGCAGGAGAAAATCCATTTTTTGACGTTTTTTTGTGGATCAATGTTGTTCAGGATATGTGAGAGCATAGAAGAGCTGAAGACATGCATCAGGTCCCCAACACTCATGGCACTCTGAATCTAGCTGCTGTGGCTTGTAACATGGCACAAAAATGCATGACACTATCTTGGTCCACTGGTACTATCTGTCACTATATTTAATAATTAGCACTAAAGTAAGATCTATACAGAGCATTTATAGTGCCAGATAGTACCAGTGGACCAAGATAGTGCCATGCATTTTTGTGACATGTTAGAAGCCACAGGAGCTAGATGCAGAGTGCCATGGGTATTGCGTATAAGATGAATATCTTCAATCCTTTTGTGCTCTTACACATCCTTCACAACATTGACCTAAAAAAAAAGTCAAAAAATGGATTTTCTCCCACACAATGGGTGAAACAGATGCTGCTTTGCATAAAGATGCAGAGCTATTCTTCACACTCTGTGGCCAAGTATAGGCTCACTTGGCCTCCCTAGCACACTATGGCATCATTTGGCACTCATGGCTCAATGTGGCACTATCCAACAGAACAGGTCTATTATATAGCTTCACAATATCTGTCAGGCTGGATGAGCTTCTTTATACAGGGTGCTACAAGAATATATCCGGAGTGTGAACCATGTTTTCCCCCATGTTAGTGAGTTCCAGACAAGTTGAACACCTTGCAGTAAACAGTTGTTCATTCATAAAGAAGCTCAGTATTATACCTTTGTGGAAGTAATGAAGCTGTGATGTAAAGTGAGGAAGGTTTCTCAGCAATCAGAAGCATTTGGTAACAGTTTCAGGGTTGGTTCATAATATTTGGTAAAAGTGCTAATTTCATCTTGACAATAAGGGAGAATCATAAGACCATTGATCTGAAGAAAGTGGCACAGTTGGGGCTGTAAATTGGTCCTACAGTGACCAAGACTAGTCCAGAATTGTTAAGTAATTTTTAGCTGCTGAATACTACCAAATAGTCCAGTATTTCAACACTCCCCCTCAACTAAATAATTTCTTAATCCAAATTCCTGTCTGAGATTCTCAAATTGAGGCCTAGCTAGTGCTTTGTCAATACATATGGCTTTATTTTGTTAGTTGGGCAGTAAACCAACTCTACTAGGTTATTGTCTAAAGATTCTCTCTCAAAGGGGTGTGGTGTATAAATGTGCTTATTTCTGGCATGATTAGTATGATTTCTAGCTAACAATATACAACTTTGATTATCCTTGTAAATACGTGTTCCATTAACTGAATCAAAGCCTAAGTTCTTAAATAACTTATCTATTCTTATAGCCCCCTTAGGTGCTTAACAAGCATCCATATACTCAGCTTTAGTTGTAGATAGGGCCACAGTGGTTGTTTCCTACAAATCCAAGTTATAGCTGCACCAGCATAAAGAAATACATACCCAGTGGTAGAGCATCTGTCAATCAGATCCCTGCCCCAATCTGAACCACTATAACCATCAAATCCTGCCTATTAGTTGCTCCAGAGTGTTCCAGCACCATCTTTATTGCAGCTTGTTTATATCAGAAAATTCAATTAACTGCTGTAATCTTATCTGATCCACTATTATGCATGAATTGACTAAATACTCCGACTGCCATGGCAATATCTAGACATGTAGAATCCATATAAGTTATGTGTCAATCTTGATTTACAATGCTCTTGGTGCCTGCTTAAGCCCATACAACAATTTCCTAGGTCTGCATACCTTATGGGGACCTTGGAGTTTGGTAAACCATCTGGTTGTTGAATTTATAGAGTATCTGGCAAATACCTATTTAGAAAGCCTGTTTTGACTTCCATTTGGTGTAGATGTAAACTGTGTGCAGCTGCCCGGGCTAGAATTGTCCTAATGGTGTCAAACTTGGCAACCAGAGCAAATGTTTTCTTAAAGTCAAGTCCCCAGATCTGTGAGTAGCATTTAGCCGCCAATCAAACCTTATACTTATCAAGGGTACAACCTGAGATTTTCTTGATCTTGTAGCCCCTTCTACAGCCTGTTGGCTTTCTCCCATTTGGTAAATCAACCAGTTCTGATGTTTTTGCCTGAATCAGTGGTTGACACTCCTCCTGCATGGCTTATAGCCATATAATAGCATCTGTTCTTTGCATTACCCAATTCTGATTCTGAAGTTTGGTACTCAAGGCAAGATAAGCTTTGTCATGATTCTCAGATATCTGCCACCTGGATCTAAGGGCTTTTCTAATTCTGTTCTTATGATCTTCTGCTTGAATGTTCAAGTTAAATCAGTTTGGAGTCAAATCAATCAGTTTTATGTTTAACCTATCAGTATATTAGTGTTGCCAATCAAATTGGTAGTATAAGTCAGCAAATAATCACCAGTTCCTTATCCAACAGAAATAGATATATAAGTAGGATCTTACTGGGTGAGCCACAACCTGCATTATGAAAGATAATTAGTCAGCAATTGATCTGGCAAAATGCATATAAGGAGCTGCTGGAACCTCAATAAAAATCAGTTCAAGAATCAGTGAATACAACACTGGCTAAGCTACCTATTCCTCTACAACTTTTATGTCAAGATTTGTAATATTGGTAGCAGCAATAATCAGAAACCTCCCTTCTGAAGAAAGAAGAAGCCTGCCTCAAGATGTCAGAGAATCAGGAATGGAAGAATGTTATGCAGCAAATCCAGGCCCTGCAGCAACAGCTACTCCAGATCCTTGGCCAGCAGCAACAAGGAATGATGATCATGGCCCAAAGCCAGCAAAACCCTGTCAAGAGCAACATTAGTGTGAGGGTCAACTGATACTATGGTAGAGTCAAAGAAAACCTGGGAACTTGGCTCTTCCATATTGAAAAAGCTTTCAAGGCCAAGTAATTTGTTCCAGAGAGCAAGTTACATTATACAGCCTCTTGAATGGCAGAAGCAGCTTTATGGTAGTACCACAATAAGATAAGGGTAGCCACCGTGATGGGACATTCTACAATCTCTACCTGGAATGAATATGTGCTGGAAGTTCAGGAAACTTCTGAACCCCCACACCATCTGGGACATATTGCAAAGTGCTGCCGTCAAAGAAGAAATGTACACCAGCCATCAGGAACCTTCAATCATGTTGAAGCTTTTTAGCATAGTAACATGGAGGCTGAACTTTGAGAAGACTCAGAACTCACTTTGCACATGACAAACAATTGTTACAAGTCTTGGTATAAGAGTTGTAGAGGAATAGGGAGTTTAGCTAGTATTGTATTCACTAAAACTTGAACTGATTTTTATTGAGGTTCCAGCAGCTCCTTATATACATTTTGCCAGATCAATTGCTGACTAATTGTATTTCCTAATGTAGGTTGTGGCTGATGACTCATTTGATTGCATCATCATCACCCAATAAGATCCTACTTAATATATCTATTTCTGTCTGATAAGGATCTGCTGATTCATTTGCTGACTAATGCTACTGATTTCATAGATAATACTGATATACTGATAACCTAAACATATACTAATTGATTTGACTAAAAACTGATCTAACTTAAACATTCAAGCGGCGGATCATAACATTCTCCCCTACTAAAGTTGAGAGGGTTCTCCTGAATCTCTTTTCTTGTGATACCAATATCTTGATGGTTCAGTATTATCAGCAAGTCTTGCAAGCTTGAGTCTGTCCCTATGCACTAAGTCTTCCCGGATATTACCTTGCTTGTCCACCAGTTGGTAAGTTGCAAATGGACATTCTCTGATGATCTTGAATGGTCCTGTCCATTGTGGCTCAAACTTCTTCCGAGTGTTGTTTCTTAGCAATACAAAGTTCCCAACTGTCAATGCTTCTGGTGCTATAGTCTTATCAAATCTCTGCTTCATCTTTTCTGCACTTTGAGATACTTTGGTCTGTGCCTCTTGACGTCTTTGTTCCAGTTGCTGGTGTCTACTTGGCTGACTAAGTTCATCTTCTAAGGCATCTGTAAGCTTGGGTTGTGTGAGATCTCCTGGAATCCTAGGTTCACATCCATAAACTAAGTAAAATGGTGATTGCTGGGTGGTGTTGTGTACTCTGACTCTGCATGCAAAGAGTGCTTGGTCTATATACTCATCCCATCTACTGACAACTCCATTTGCATACTTAGTCAGCATTTTTCCAAATAATCCATTAAACCGCTCAGTGACTCCATTAGTTCTGGGGTGATATGCCGAGGTTTTCAAGTGTCTGATCTGCTGCATTTCCAGGTAAGCCTCTAATGTCTTTGCCATAAAGTTTGCACCTCTATCGGATAAGATCTCCACAGGGCATCCAAACTTCATCAGGATCTCATGGTAAATGAAACTTGCAACTTCTTGTTCACTGGCTATTGGTACGGCTTTAGCAACTGGCCATTTAGTGGCATGGTCAATAGCTACTAGGATCCAACGGTTACATTTCCTGGTAGTTGGCAGTCTTCCAATAAAGTCAATTCCCCATCTCTCAAATGGTCTGACAGGCTCCAAAGGGAAGAGTTCGGCAATTCTTTGTGGCTGGCCCTGATTGATTTGGCAGTTTGGGCATGTTTTCACTAGCTTCTCAATATCTTGTTTCATTCTGGGCCACCATGCTCTGGCTTTCACAAGGCTATAGGTTCCTTCAATCCCAAGATGTCCATATCCATTGTGTAGCTTATGTATTAAATCCAGGCGAGCAACATAAGGACAATAGGCAATAGGGCTTCCATCAACAATTCGGCAGAGTGTTTCATCCTGTACAACAAATTTGCTGGCTTCATCCCGGATTATCTTCTTGATATCTTCATCCACCTCATTAGGAATGGCTTGGTCCTCCAAGTACTTTGGTAATAGGTTAGGCCAATCTGATTCATGCACCAAGTTGAGTTGTGCAACTTGATCTAATCTTGATAAGGCATCAGCAACCGTGTTGTTTTTTCCAGGGCAGTAGACAATCTCCAGGTCAAATTGCTGAATGTATTCACTCCATCTTGTCATTCTTCTAGAGAGTACCTTCTGAGTAAATATATACTTGAGGGAGGCATGATCAGTCTTCACAGTGCATTTGACTCCTTCAATATAGCATCTCCATGTCTTCAAACAGTGTATTATAGCAAGCATCTCCTTCTCATGGACTGGATAGTTTTGTTCTGCTGAGTTCAGTTTCTTGGATTCAAAGGCAACAGGGTAGTCCTTTCCCTCGTGTTCTTGGCTCAGCACTCCACCAATTGCGTAATCTGAAGCATCTGTGCATAGAGTGAACTCTTTTCTGAAGTCTGGTATTCTTAAGCTTGGCAACTTAGCAAGTTCATTCTTTAGCGTCTGGAAGGCAGTCTCACAAGCTATGTCCCACTTGTAGGTATTGTCTTTCTTGAGGATATCAGTTAAAGGGGCTGCAATACTTGCAAATGACTTGACAAATCTCCGATAATAGGAAACCATTCCAAGGAAGGATCTGAGTTCTGATATGCTATGGGGCTGCTTCAAATTCTTGATTACTTCCACCTTCTTGGGGTCTAAGGTTACTCCTGTGCTAGTCACTATGTGTCCCAGATATTCTACGTGTTCCTTGAAGAATTCACACTTGGCTAGCTTGCCATATAGCTTGTTCTCTCTTAGTTTCTTCAACACCTTTTCAATGTGTACCATGTGATCCTTTTCTGTCTTGCTGTATATCAATATGTCATCCAGGTAGATTATCACAAACTTGTCTAAGTACTCCTGAAAGACAGTCTGCATCAGCGTCATGAATGTTGCAGGGGCATTAGTGAGGCCAAAACTCATGACTAAATACTCGTAATGTCCATATCTGGTCCTGAATGCTGTCTTAGGGATATCTTCTGGTTTCACCCTAATCTGGTTGTATCCTGACATGAGGTCAATCTTGCTGAAAATAGTGGCTCCATTAAGTTGGTCTAAAAGCTCATCAATCCGAGGTATGGGGTACTTATTCTTGACAGTAACTGAGTTCAGGGCTCTGTAGTCAATGCACATCCTAAGTGTTCCATCCTTCTTTTTCACAAAAAGCACTGGTGCTCCCCAGGGTGACTTGCTGGGCCTAATGTATCCTTGCTCCAATAGCTGATCAATTTGTCTCTTCATTTCCTCCAATTCTAATGGACTCATTCTGTAAGGTGTCTTGCTCACTGGAGGGCTATCTCCTGTGTCAATGGCATGATCCACGTCTCTGACTGGTGGTAGGCTTACAAGCTCATCTGGAAACACGTCTAAATATTTCTTCAAGAGAGTCTGGACCTGCTGGGGTGCTGGGGTAGAGGAATCCTCCTGTAATACCGCCATGAGGAACATCTCGGTACCTTTTCTAAGTGCTCTACAGAACTGGGTCTTGCTAAGTTCACTTGTCTCACACACACTGGAATTGACCAAGTTGAAATCCAGCATGGCAGGTAATAGCTCATAGGTCTTGTTGTCTTTTTGAATCTGAGTAGCATGGGTTCTCCAGTTGATTGATGGATTACGACAAAATAGCCAGGTTTTTCCAAGTACAAGGTCAAACTTGCAGTTCCCAAATATATAAGCCTGTAGGTCTTCTTCATAGTCATTGATCTTCATTCTTACTGGCTGGGTAATACGGTTGATTATGTGGGAGTTCCCATCAGCTGTGGAAACTGAAGTTGATTTGGTAGGTTCCGAGTTGATTCCAGCTTTCAAAGCAAATTGCTCTGACATGTATTCATGCGATGCTCCTGAGTCAATCATGATCTTGGCAGGTACTCCATTGATTACTCCATTCAAGTACAATAACTTCCCTGAGTTTGAAGTCATTTGGGACAAGTACTCTTCTGTCATATGGAAGGTGAGTTCCGAGTCTTCTTCAAGCTCATCTTCCACATTACTGTGTTCATGGGACTCAATATGGTAGAAGGTTCTTGTTGGCTGGTGTCCATTTCTTCTCTGAGGGCAGTACTTTGCAATATGTCCCTGCTGGTGGCAATTGAAGCAAAGTCCTCTCTTCTTGCATTCTTCTGAGGAGGGATTCTTCTGCATAGCGTCTATTTCCATTGGTACTGCTTCTGATTGTCTTCTTTCATAATGATTATAGCCTTTCTGATTAGTCACTGTAGGCTTCCCAACTCCAAACATAGCTGAGTCATAGTCAATGGCAATCTTGATGGCTTCTTCAATAGTCTGAGGTCTTCGGTAATTGACTTCCTTGCGAGTTCTTTCTTTCAACCCATCAATAAAGTATTCAACTTGATCCAAGGGGTCCATTCTTTCAATTTGTCCAAGTAGACATCTGTACTCATAGATGTATTCTTGCACCATTCCTTTCTGTCTGAGTGTCTTTAACTTCCTTCTTAGTAGTGTCTGCTGGTGTGGAGGTTCAAAAGCATCCTGAATTTCCAACACAAACTCATCCCAGGTAGAGATTGTTGAGCATCCCATCATAGTAGCTGACCTGATCTTGTTGTGGTACCACTGTAAAGCTGCATCTGCCAGGTAAGAAGCTGCATAATGCAACTTGCTCTCTGGAGCAATTCCTTTAGCTTTAAAAGCTTCTTCAATCTGAAAGAGCCAAGTTCCCAGGTTTTCATTGACTCTGCCATGGTACCGGTTGACCTTCACACTAAAGTTGCTCTTGACAGGGCTTTGTTGGCTTTGAGCCATGGTAGTCATTCCTTGTTGCTGTTGGCTGAGGATCTGGAGTAGCTGTTGCTGTTGGGCCAGGATTTGCTGCATGGCATTCTTCCATTCTTGATTGTCCAACATCTTGAGGGTGGTTTCTTCTTTTCTTCAGGAGGGAGGTTTCTGGTTATCGCTGCTACCAATGTTACAAGTCTTGGTATAAGAGTTGTAGAGGAATAGGGAGTTTAGCTAGTATTGTATTCACTAAAACTTGAACTGATTTTTATTGAGGTTCCAGCAGCTCCTTATATACATTTTGCCAGATCAATTGCTGACTAATTGTATTTCCTAATGTAGGTTGTGGCTGATGACTCATTTGATTGCATCATCATCACCCAATAAGATCCTACTTAATATATCTATTTCTGTCTGATAAGGATCTGCTGATTCATTTGCTGACTAATGCTACTGATTTCATAGATAATACTGATATACTGATAACCTAAACATATACTAATTGATTTGACTAAAAACTGATCTAACTTAAACATTCAAGCGGCAGATCATAACACAATACCTATCCCAGATGACCTCAAACTCAGGAAAACTATTTATCTGAATGGAGAAATTGATGGAGTACCTGTCAACATCATGATTGACTCAGGAGCATTGTATGTGTACATGTCAGTGCAATTTGCTTTGAAGGCTGGAATTAACTCAGAACCCACAATATCAACTTCAGTCTCAACAGCTGATGGGAACTGTCACATAATCAGCTATCTTACTCAGCCAGTAAGGATGAAGATCAATGACTATGAAGAAGACCTTAAGGCATATAAATTTGGGACTGCAAGTTTGACTTTGTACTTGGAAAAACCTGGCTATTTTGTCATAAACCATCAATCACCTGGAGAACCCACGCTATTCATATCCAGAAGGAGAACAAGGCCTATGAGCTATTACCTGCCGGGCTGGATCTCATCTTAGTCAATTCCAAGGTGTATGAAACAAGTGAACTTAGCAAGACACAGTTCTGTAGATCACTTAGAAAAGGTACCCAGATTTTACTCATGGCAGTATTACAGGAGGATTCCTCTATTCCAGCATTGCAAAAGGTGCAAACTCTCTGAAGCAATATTCAGACATATTTCCAGAGGAACTTGTATTCCTACCACCAGTCAGAGATGTGGATCATGCTATTGACACTGGAGATAGCCCTCCATTGAGTGAGACACCTTCCAGAATGAGCCACTCCAGTTGGAAGAGATGAAGAGACAAATAGATCCCATATTGGAGCAAGGATATATCAGACTCAGCAAATCACTTTGGGGAACACCAGTACTTTTTATGAAAAAGAAGGATCTAATACTCAGGATGTGCATGGACTATAGTGCCCTCAGCTCAGTGACCATGAGGAATAAGTACATCATGTCTTAAATTGATGAGCTTTTGGACCAACTCAATGGAGCCACTTTATTCAGTAAGATTGACCTCATATATGGATACATCCAGATTAGGGTGAAATCAGAAGACATCCTTAAGACAGCATTCAGGACCAGATATGGACACTATAAGTACCCAGTCATGAGTATTGGCCGCACCAATGCCCCTGCAACAATCATGACCTTGATGCAAACAGTCTTCCAGGAATACCTAGACAAGTTTGTTGTAGTCCACCTAGATGACATATAGATATACAGCAAGACAGAAGAGGAGCACTTGGTGCAAATTGAAAAGGTCTTGAAGAAGCTAAGAGAAAACAAGCTGCACAGCAAGCTAGCATAGTGCAAATTCCCCAAGGAACATGTTGAATACCTGGGACACATAGTGACTAGCAAAGGAGTGACATTAGACCCTAAGAAGGTTGACGTCATCAAGAATCTGAGGCAGCCCCATAGCATATCAGAACTCAGATCATTCCTTTGAATGGTTTCCTATGATTGGATATGTGTCAAGTCTTTTGCAAGTATTGTGGCCCCTTTAGCTGATATTCTCAAGAGAAGCAACACCATGAAGTGAGAAATAGCCTATGAGACTGCCTTTCAGATACTCAAGAATGAACTTGCTAAGATACTAACCTTAAGAATCCCAGACTTCAGAAAAGAGTCACTCTGTGTACAGATGCTTCAGACTATGTAATTGGTTGAGTACTGAGCCAAGAACAGGAGGGAAAGTACTACCCAGTTGCTGTTGAGTTCAAGAAACTGAACTCAACAGAACAGAACTATCCAGTGCATGAGAAGGAGATACTTGCCATAATACACTGTTTGAAAGCCTGGAGATGCTATATTGAAGGAGTCAAGTGCACTGTGAAGACTGACCACACCTCACTCAAGTATATATTTACTCAGAAGGTATTCTCTGGATAAATGAAAAGATGGAGTGAATACATTCAGCAATTTGACCAGGATATTGTCTATTATCCTGGGAAAAAGAACACAATTGCTGATGCCTTATCAAGATTAGAACAAGTTGCACAACTCAACTTGGTGCATCAATTATTGGCTTAGCGTATTAACAAAATACTTGGAGGACCAAGACTTCCTAATGAGGAAGAAGAAGAGATCAAGAAGATAATCTGGGACAAAGCCAGCAAATTTGTGGTACATGATGAAACACTCTGCCAAATTGTTCATGGAAGCTCTATTGCCTATTGACCCCACATTTCTTGCCTGGATTTAATATATAAGCTACACAGTGGATATAGACATCTTGGAATTGAGGAACCTATAGCCTTATGAAAGCCAGCGCATGATGGCTCAGAATGAAACAAGACATTGTGAGGACAGTGAAAGCATGCCCAAATTGCCAAATCAATCAAGGCCAACTACAAAGAATTGCCAGACAATTTTCCGTGGAGCTTCTAAGACCATTTACAAGATGGGGATTTGACTTTATTGGAAGACTGCCAACTACAAGGATTTAAAACTGTTGAATCCTAGTAGCAATTGACAATGCCACCAAATGGCCAGTGGCAAAAGCAGCAACTGTAGCCAGTGAACAAGAAGATACAAGTTTCATCTACCAAGAGATCCTAATGAAGTTTAAATGCCCTGTAGAGAGTTAATTCAATAGAGGAGCAAACTTTATGGCAAAGACATTGGAAGCTTACATGGAACTGCAGTAGATCAGACACTTGAAAACTTTGACATATCATCCTAGAACTAATGGAGTCACTGAGCAGATTAATGACTTATTTGGAAAATGCTGACCAAGTATGCAAGTGGAGCTGTAGGTAGATGGGATGAATATCTAGACCAAGCACTTTTCTGTGCAGTATAAGAGTACATTACACCACCCAATAATAGCCATTTTACTTAGTGTATGGATGTGAACCAAGGACTCCAGGAGATCTGACATGACCAAAGCTTACACACACCTTAAAGGATGAGCTCTGTTGGCCAAGTAGACACTGGCAGCCGGAACAAAGTCAATAAGAGGCACAGGCCAAAGTATATCAAAGTGCAGACAAGATGAAGCAGGGATTTGATAAGACTATATCACCAGAAGCATTGATAGCTGGGAACTTTGTATTGCTGAGAAACAACACTTGGAGGAAGCTTGAGCCACAATGGATGGGACTTCTTAAGATAATCAGAGAATGTCCATTTGCACCTTACTAACTGGTGGACAATCTACAAAATATCCGGGAAGATTTAATTCATAGCCACAGACTCAAGCTTGCAAGACTTGCCACAATACTAAGCTATCAAGATTCTGGAATCAATAAGAAAAGAGTTTCAGGAGAACCAACTCAACCTTAGTAGGAGAGAATGTTATGATATTCTGCTTTAATATTTTAAGGTGGATCAGTTTTTAGTCAAATCAATTGGGTATATGCTTAGCCTATCAGCATATCAGTGTCATCTATCAAATCAGTGGCATTAGTCAGCAAATGAATCAGCAGATGTTTATCATACAGATATTGATATATTAAGTAAGATCTTATTGGGTGATGAGGATGTAATCAGGCAACTCATCAGCCACAACCTACATTGTGAAAAGCAATTAGTCAGCAATTGATCTAGCAAAACATATTAAATAAGCTGCTGGAACCTCAATAAAAAGCAAGTTAGGTTTCATCAAATACAATACTAGCTAAACTTTTTGTTCCTCTACAACATCTCTGCTTTTCATCTGCTTTTAAATTTCGCCATCATTCACTCTCTACCCTCCAGTTTCCTCAGAATATTTAAGAAAGATCCATTTTATAATCTTTGGTATCAATTTTCAGTATATTTTGTGGGGAATGTAATAAAAACATCACTGCTCAAGATCCTGATGGGCTGTAGGACTAGTTTTTTGCATGTATATGCTTCAAAGGATGTGGAAGCATGTAGCACTATTGATAGACATCTATTCTTGGTGCATACTGCAGTAGCAGCAGATTCAGCCCAAAATGGGTAGTCAGTTCCCTTATCATGAAGCATAAATCTTCCCATTGCAACTATTATTTTATTTGCATGTTCTGATACTGCATTTGGCTGTGGAGTATGCTAAACAGCGGACTATAGAATTAGACCAGAAGATGAGCAGTATTTTGCAAGCTCCATTCAGCAGTATTCCCCTCTATTGTTACTTTGAAGTAAATTCAATCTACACCCAGTTTGTGACTTTACCATGTTCCTGAGTGCTTTGTGTCTCTCAAGCCTTATATGTTGTTTGGTGGAAGTACACCCATGTATATCTTGTCTTGTCATCAATAATCTTCATAAAGTATCCCTTTGCTCCAAAGGACAGTGTTTAGATGGTGATACATATGTCCAAGTGTACAATAGCCAGTATTTTGGTAATATAGATGCCTGCCAAGCTCCCAAAACATTACCTAGATTGTTTTATATGAGCATGCCTTACAGATATTCAATTAAATAGAGTTAAGTAACTTAGGCCTAGTACAAGCTAATATTTACCAATTAACTCATTCTCTGTTCTCCAATGTGTCCTAGACTCCTATGTCATGCTCACCATTTAGTTTCATCAGTTTCAGTAATGCTGACATACTCAGGCACAGTGATCTTGCACTGTAACTTGTACAAATTGTGATTTCTGATTCCCAAAGCAAATATTTGTCTATCTACACTTATTATTGAGCTGTGCAGCTTAGTAAAACAGATTTCAGTTCCTGAGCAGTTGCTTTACTGACTGAGAGTAGGTTCTTGTCTATTCCAGGCACATAGAATATGTCAGTCAGTTTTGTGGTTGTTGCCCCTGAGATTTTCTGACATTTAGCTGTATGGACCTACTGGTGGTAGCTTCCAGTGCAGAATTGTCTCCCAGACAAACCTTTCTCAAGCAAATAGTTGCTAAGTTTTGGACCTACTCCTTGGCACCCCAAACCAGCCATGATGCTCCAGAGTCAGTATGCAATTCATTACTTTAGTTACTTGCACTCTCTTGTTCAGTTAAAACTAACTGTTAATCAGTAGTTTTATGGTGTGCCTGCTCTAGTTTCTGCTTTTAATCAGCTTGTTTTGTATTGCATTCTCTTACCTAGCATCCTGGCTTCTTACAGTATTTACAGCAACCAGGTTTCTTTGGTTTTGTGGTTTTTCCTTCTTTTCTGTGTGCTATTCTGATTGGAATAAAGTGTTATCTTCAGTTTTCTCTGCTCAATCACTATGTCTGAGCTCATCATGAATAAGTCTTTCTTTGACATAGTCTAAAGTCAGATTGTCTTCACTGCTTTCAAATGGAAATATGAGTGACTCATACTTGTCTGGTAAGCTGTAAAGCAGGCAGAGTATCTTTTCTTCATCATCTATACCAGTGTCAAATCTGTAAAGTACTTTGGCAAGTCTCTCAATTCTGGTAATGAGTTGTACCATTTCATCATCTGGCTTCTTTGACATGTTGAAGAACTTTTATTTCAAATAAAGGTTGCTTTGTACTAACTTTGCTCTAGAGTTCATCTCCAAGGATTCCCATGCTGCTTTGGCAGTATTTGATGCATGAATTTTTCCAATGAAGGAATCTTGCACATTGATACATATCACATTAAAGGATTTTCTCTGCTTCACTTGAAACTGTTCAACTTCCTCTGCGGCTTCTTTGAGCTCAACTTCTCTTCATTTTGCTTTATTCCAAAGATCTCTTTCCCCAAGGAAAATCTGCATCTTGATTCTCCAAAGTCTGTAGTCCTTCCCATTAAAACTCTCCTTCAAGGGAAAGATGTTTGTATTGTCCTATTTGTTGGTAGATATTATCTATGACATATATTATGGCCAGTGGGGCTCATGACCTATTACAACTCAAGAAGTGATTTGTATAAGAGGAACTTATCAAGAAATAGTGATAAAACTTGAACTGTTGGTTTTTTATAAAGAAACTCAGTATTCATACCTTTGTAAAAGTAATGCAGCTGTAACACAAACCTATGAAAAATCTCAAACTTGGAATTCATCTGACTTTTAGCTGGTATTCTGCTGGTATTCAGATGGTATTTTTCTGGTATTCAGCTGGTGTCTTAGTTACAAAATTTGTATGGATGCTGGTTTGCCTAGTGTCCTTCTGGACAGCTTATTTGCCTGCCTGCCCATTAGCTCAGAACAGTGATTTTGAGAGTTGGGAATTTTATGAAACCTGGAATTCAGCTGATACTATAATGGTATTTTACTGGCCTTAAGTCAATTTTTTCTCTCAGGGAAAGTAAGCATGGTTTCTCAGCAATCAGGAGCATTCTCTAACAGTTTCAGGGGTAGTGCGGAATGTTTGATAAATGTGCTAATTTGATCTTGACTATAGGGGAATAATAATAAGGTGATAGATCTAAAGAAAGTGGCAAAGTTAGGGCTGTAAATTAGTTCCACAGTGGCAAAGACTACTCCAGAATTGTAAAGTAAATTTTTGCTGCTGAATGGTATTAAACAGCTCAATACTTCAACAGAATCTCCTTTGCATGCTCTGGCTAGTTTTGTTTTGCAGCATTCACTTTCTGAGACTTAAGAGCAACTGAATATTCTTTTGCTTCTTGATCTTGGCTTAGCATGTGCCTAATTGCATAATCTGAAGCATCTGTGTAGGAAGTAAACCTATGTCAAGGTTGAATGTTCTAGTGCCTTGTCTGAAAGGCAGTGATACAAGTATTGTGTGACAAAGGAGCTGTCTTTGCTGAGGATATAAGTCAAAAGGGCTCAAATATGTGCAAATGACTTGACAAAACGGCAATAATAGGATACTACTGGAAGAGATAATCTGAGCTCTAACATCTACCTTTTTGGGGTTGAAATTGTCCCTTGTACTACTCATTTTGTGTTGTAGATACTCATGGTGATCCTTACCCTATGAGAAATAATTGCAATGATTCTGTCAAAAGGCCATCACAAAATAAAAGGCATGTGGCTAATAGGTGTTGATCCTCTCTTGACATTGTGCAAAGACCATTGCAACTTTATTACACCCCATATTCCTCAAAACACTTGATTAAAGTCTCTCATCACAGCATGACATGACTGGCGTTTGATTGGTCCTCTGCAAACTCACTCATTGGCTGATCATACACATTCAGAGTACCTTGATTGCCAATTGTATTGACATATACAAGTCTCTGTGTCTGATTTCATCATTAAGCCCAACTCCAACCTAGGCAGGAACTCTGTGGCTTTATGCCACTGTTTAATCACTGGTTTCCATATGTCCTGGTCTTCAGCTGGCACTGTGAGGTCTATCACCTTATCTGCAAGTCTTTGCAATAAATCCTTGCAATACTCATGTGCGCTTCTTGAGCATTGCTCCTGAAGAGGTGATGCAACCTCTTGGTGTGCCTACTAATATTCCAAAATTCCACTGAAGGCATTTTGATAACTGTTTGAGTTCTTGATGTTGCTACTTTATCTGTTGGTGGTAACTCCATTCTGTCAACAATGGAGGACGTGGAGGCTGTGGTAGACAAATTGCATTTCCCTGCAAACTCATCCATCTTACTGAAGTGCAGCTCAGCTGGCAACACTTCCAACTATGGTGAAAACAGCTGCTTTCTTGTTGGCATTTTTTCTTAGCTATGACAAGAATCAGCCTACTCTGGGTTGACATCATAAATAGAGAGAACTGCAGCTTTCTGTGACGCTTCCCTGTCTCTGAACTAGGTTGACCTTTTTCTCTTTACCTCAACCTTGGTTACTGCCAATTATTTTCCCTTTAGCTGCATCACTGCCAGGGCTTTGAGTGCTACTTTGACTGAGTGCTTCTTGTACAGCACTCTGTTTTCTCCTAGAAGCATGCTGTGGTGCATCTGTTTTTGCCTGCTTGTCCCCTGCTGGCACTCTTGTGGCATCCTGATGCTTCTTAGCTGCTTGCTTGAGCTGTCAGTC
The DNA here is from genome assembly GCA_002104905.1 of Basidiobolus meristosporus CBS 931.73. Taxonomy (NCBI): domain Eukaryota; kingdom Fungi; phylum Basidiobolomycota; class Basidiobolomycetes; order Basidiobolales; family Basidiobolaceae; genus Basidiobolus; species Basidiobolus meristosporus. The sequence continues at coordinate 42,580 of MCFE01000205.1, read as the reverse complement.
CTGCTTGTGATGGGCTTGTGAGAAATTAGCAGGTTTTATAACTGTCAAGTACTCAACTCCCAGTGCAACACAGTGCCTCTTAGATGGTATTTTATTTTTTCCCTAATGAGTGCTGCACTGGTGCATCCATTTCACTTGCTTGTCTCTTACAAGTACACACCCAGCAGCCTGACATTTCTCAGCTACTTGCATGAAACTGTCAGCCAAGCATTGTGGTCAGCTGGTGGCTCAACAGAGATTTCCTTTTGCCAACTTGACTGAGAGTCTGAGAAGTCCCCAGTATTATCTTCAATGGAAACACTGTCAACATGGCCTTTTTTGAATGCATCCCAGCTTGATGCACTGAGATTCAAATCAAACTGTTGCCCAACTGTTCTTCTGCTGATTTCTGTGGTGGGTTTGGTTGGGATCCAGATGACTTTACTTTATTTCTTGGCAGTATACATATGGATGAGGGTCCACCCAAAGGGGAAATAGTGTGACATCTATGTAGGTATGTGGTGCCTTAACTCTATATATAAATCTTGCTTTGGTGGGTCATGTTGAAATATTGGACTATTTGGTATCATTCTGCGGATGAAAATTTACTTAAAAATTCTGGACTAGTCTTGATCACTGTGGGACTAATTTACAGCTCTAACTTTGCCACTTTCTTCAGATCTATGATCCTATGATTATTCCCCTATAGTCAGGATCAAATTAGCACTAATACCAACTATTATATACTAACCCTGAAACTGTTACAGAATGCTCCTGAATATTGAGAGGCCCTCCTTACTTAGTGTTACAGTAGTATTACTTCTACCAAGGTATAAATACTGAGCTTTGTTACTAATAAACAACAGTTCAGCTATTATCACTATTTCTTGATAAGTTCCTTATATCCAAATCACTTCTTAAACTGCAACAGGTCATCATTGGATCTTACACCTATATAGGTGCAATGTCTCAAATACAAGACTGTCTTAACATGAGTGTTAACAATAATGTGATACAATAGTGTAAAATTATTAATTGTCAAGCCGTTTGCCCAGTGGAGAAGACAACTTTGATTCAATGTCATAAGAGAAGAGAAAAGAATTATGTGACAATTGTAACAAGTTTCTTGTCCATGTAGCATGCAGACAGCATAGTGAGTATTACAAGGAAAATGGAAAGCATTATGCCACACATGTCATATTTGACCATTTATTGGCTTGCACTGTAACAACAATTTTGTATTAGACACTTGATACTTCTATTGTGGCACCTAGCCAAGGTTCTCACCTTGCAAAAACTGAGCCAGGTGAGTTTGTAATGCCATCAAGCTCTCCTTAGCCATCTGAATATGTAATACAGTGTGTTTTGGGTTATGATCTGTTGCTTGAATGTTTAAGTTAGATCAGTTTTAGTCAAATCAATTAGTTGTATTTTGAGCCTATCAGCATGTCAGTGTTGTCTATCAAATCAGTGGCATTAGTCAGCAGAAAAATCAGCTTAGCCTTATCAGATAGGAACAGATATACTGAGTAGGATCTTATTGGGTGATGATGATGCAATTAAATGAGTCATCAGCAACAATCTACTTTTGGCAAAATATATATAAGCAGCTGCTGGAACCTCAATAAAAACTGGTGCAAGTTCTAGTGAATACAATACTAGCTAAACTCCCTATTCCTCTACAACTCTTACACCAAGACTTGTAACATTGGTAGCAGCAATAACCAGAAACCTCACTCCTAAAGAAAGAAGAACCCTGCCTCAAGATGTCCAAAAATCAAGAATGGAGGAATGCTTTGCAGCAAATCCTGGCCAAACAACTACGGTCACTCCAGATCCTTAGCCACCAGTAACAATTAATGACTACCACTGACCAAAGCCAGCAAAACCCTGTCAAGAGCAACTTCAGTGTGAAGGTTAACCAGTACTATGGCAGAGTCAATAAAAACCTTGGAAATTGGCTCTTCCAGATTGGAGAAGCTTTGAAGGCTAAGGGAATTGCTCCTGAAAGCAAGTTACACTATGCAGCCTCCTACCTGGCAGATGCAGCACTACATTGGTACCACAACAAGATCAGGTCAGCCACCATGATGGGATGCTCTATAATCTCCACCTGGGATGAGCTTCTTTTGGAAATTCAGGATGCTTTTGAACCACCACACCAGCAGACATTACTAAGATGAAAGTTGAAGACACTCAGATAGAAAAGAATGGTTCACAAGTATATCTATGAGTATAGATATCTACTTGGACATATTGAAAGAATTGACCCTCTGGATCAAGTGAAATACTTTATTGATGGGTTGAAAGAAGCCATATTGAAGCCCTTGGGTAAAGTAACATGGGGGATGAGCTTGAAGAAGACTCAGAATTTATCTTTCATATGAGAGAAGAATACCTAAACAAGATGACCTCAAACTTGGGAAAGCTATTGTATTTGAATGATGTAATGAATGTAGTACTTGCCAAGAAAATGATTGACTCAAGAGCATTTCATGAGTACATGTCAGAGCAATTTGATTTGAAAGCTTATATCAGCTTGGAACCCACCAGATTAACCTTGGTCTCCACAGCTGGTGGGAGCTCTCACATAATCAACCATAATACTCAGCCAATAAGGATGAAGATCAATGACTATGAAGAAGACCTACAGGTCTATATATCTGGGAACCCTAAGTTTGACCTTGTACTTGCAAAAACCTGGCTATTTTGTCATAATTCATCAATCAACTCAAGAACCCATGCTGCTCAAATCCAGAAGGACAACAAGACCTATGAGCTATTACCCGCCAAACTGGAATTCAACTTGGTTAATACAAGTGTGTGTGAAACATATGGACTTAGCAAGACACAGTTCTGTAGAGCACATAGACAAGGCACCCAGATGTTTCTCATGGCAATATTACAGGAGGATTCCTCTACTCCATTACCCCAGAATGTCCAGAATCTTTTGAAGGAATATTCAGATGTATTTCCAGATGAACTTGTAAGCCTACTACCAGTCAGACATGTGGGTCATGCCATTAACACAGGAGATAGCCCTCAAGTAGGTAGGACACCTTACAGAATAAGTTCATTGGAGTTAGAAGAGACAAAGAGATAAATAGATCAGTTATTGGAACAAGGATATATCAGACCCAGCAAGTCACCTTGGGGTGCACCAGCACTTTTTATGAAAAAGAAGGATCTAATACTCAGGATGTGCATGGACTATAGTGCCCTCAGCTCAGTGACCATGAGGAATAAGTACATCATGTCTTAAATTGATGAGCTTTTGGACCAACTCAATGGAGCCACTTTATTCAGTAAGATTGACCTCATATATGGATACATCCAGATTAGGGTGAAATCAGAAGACATCCTTAAGACAGCATTCAGGACCAGATATGGACACTATAAGTACCCAGTCATGAGTATTGGCCGCACCAATGCCCCTGCAACAATCATGACCTTGATGCAAACAGTCTTCCAGGAATACCTAGACAAGTTTGTTGTAGTCCACCTAGATGACATATAGATATACAGCAAGACAGAAGAGGAGCACTTGGTGCAAATTGAAAAGGTCTTGAAGAAGCTAAGAGAAAACAAGCTGCACAGCAAGCTAGCATAGTGCAAATTCCCCAAGGAACATGTAGAATACCTGGGACACATAGTGACTAGCAAAGGAGTGACCTTAGACCCTAATAAGGTTAAAGTTATCAAGAATCTGAAGTAGCCCCATAGCACACCAGAACTCAGATGATTCCTTGGAATGTCTTCCTATTATTGGAGATTTGTCAAATCCTGTGCAAAGATTGCAGCCCCTTTAGCTGATATCCTCAAGAAAGACAATACCAACAAGTGAGACATAGCTTGTGAGACTGCTTTTCAGATGCTGTGGTGGTGTATAAGTCAAAGGGAGAGATAGGTTCAACACTTCTCAAGTGTTTTGTGTGTGGGGTGTTCACTGGGTGCAATAACCTCCAGCAAAAGCTTGCTAGAAATACTTAGGTTCTATCTCTAATCTAATGTGATGGGGAATAAAGCCACAAGCTTGTCAAGGGAAGACTATTGAGCTACAATCCCCAACTTAGTTGGTGTCTTAACAAAAGTATGCTCTGGGTTCAGCGTTCATTGGGATGACAATCAACTAAAGCTTCCGAAGTCAAAACTACTGTAAACTCCACCAACTGGGACTTGATAAGAATGCAGCTCTGATCAGCAGTTACAAAGACAGACAACTATCTTTGCCTGTACAAGAACAAACTTGCAAAAGAATCAAATACAACAAAAGATACTTACTCTGAGAATTCCTCACAAGTAGAGCCCCAAGGACAATTTGCTGTCATTGAGACTTCCTGGGAGTGTCCTGTGGTCTGGGGTTGAAAGTTCAGGTAGCAGCAGGTAGCAGTGATCACATTAACCAACAGGTCAGTATATTGATAGAAGGGATGATGATTTATTGTTGAGGGATTGCCTTCATTATATACTTTTCTCACTGACTAAGTGATAACTACTCATGGTGTTCCGGAAGGTTCCGGGGATCAATAGAAAGCTTATTGACATCAGAATGAGCTAAGAGTATTCCAAGTAGGTGCCAGAAGGTTTTAAGAGGCTCAGCACATCTGACCAATCAGGCATCAGTACTCTGAGACCTTTGTAATATAGGGTTACCATATGTATTTTGGGAATGGTAGGGATGGTGACACAGGTTGACCATGTGTCATGGATACTGGTGCAGGTACTGGCCTAATACCAAAGCACTTACAGCTATTAATCCTACATAAATTGAGGGATAACTTATGCATTAAGGTAAGCAAGTTTGATAGTCAACTGGCTTATGGGATAGTACTGATCAGGTAAGACAAATGGGATAAAACTAAAATAAGTGTAGTAGAGAAATAAGGAAGTAGAAAATATGGGAATGAGCTCATTTGTCAGTGGGTGTTACTGTGCCCCACTACAATGCTCAAGAATGAACTTTCTAAGCTACCAAGCATCAAAATACCTGACTCTAGAAAAGAGTTACTCTGTGCACAGATGCTTCAGATTATGCAATTGGTGGTGTGTTGAGCAAAGAACATGAGGGAAAGGTCTACCCTGTTGCCTTTGAATCCAAGAAACTGAATTCAGCAGAACAAAACTATCCAGTGCATGAGAAGGAGATGCTTGCTATAATACACTGCTTGAAGATATGGAGATGCTATCTTGAAGGAGTCAAATGCACTGTCAAGACTGATCATGACTTCTGCAAGTGTATATTTACTCAGGAGGTACTCTCTAGAAGAATGACAAGATGGAGTGAGTACATTTGGCAATTTGATTTGGAGATTGTCTACTGCACTGGGAAAAACAACATGATTGCTGATGCCTTATCAAGATTAGAACAAGTTTCACAACTCAGCTTGGTGCCTAAATCAGAATGGCCTAGCCTAAAACCAAAGTATTTGAAGGACCTAGCCATTCCCAATGAGATGGATGAAGAGATTAAGAAGATAATCTGGGATGAAGCCAGCAGATTTGTGGTACAGGATGAATCACTATACCAAGTTGTTGATAGGAGCCCTATTGCCTATTGCCCTTATGTTGCTTGCCTGGATTGAATACATAAGCTACACAATGGATATAGACTTCTTGGAATTGAAGGAACCTATAGCCCTATGAAAGCCAGAGCATGGCTGCCCAGAATGAAACAAGACATTGTGAGGACAGTGAAAACATGCCTAAATTGCCAAATCAACCATGGCCAACCACAGAGAATTGCTGAGCTCTTTCCCTTAGAGCCTGTAAGACCAATTAAATATGAGGAATTGACTTTATTGGAAGACTGCCAACTACCAGGATATGAAACTGTTGAATCCTAGTAGCAACTGACCATGAAACCAAATGGCCAGTTAGTAAAGCAGTACCTGTAGCAAGTGAACAAGAAGTTGCAACTTTCTTCTGCTATGAAATCCTTATGAAGTCTGGATGCCCAGTAGATATTCTATCTGATAGAGCAGCAAACTTTATGGCAAAGACATTGGAAGCTTACCTAGAAATGCAACATATCAGACACTTGAAACCTCAGCATATCACACTGGAACTAATGGGGTCACTGAGCAGTTTGACAAATTACTTGGGAAAATGCTGACCAAGTATGCAAATGGAGCTGGCAGTAGTTGGGATGAGAATGTTGGTCAAGTATTTTTTGCATACCAAGTTAGAGTACATAACACCACACAACAATTACCATTTTACTTAGTGTATGGATATGAACCAAGGATTCCAGGAGATCTTACACAACCAAAGCTTTCAGACGCCTTTGAAGATGAGCTCAGTCAGCCAAGTTGACACCAGCCACTGGAACAAAGATGTCAAGAGGCACAGGCCAAAGTATCTCAGAGTGCAGAAAAGATGAAGCAGAGATTTGATATGACTATATTATCAGAATTATTGACAGTTAGGAGCTTTGTACTGCTGAGAAGCAATACTTGGAAGAAGTTTGAGCCACAACGGATGGGGCCATTTGTGATTATCAGAGATTGTCCATTTGCAACTTACTAACTAGTGGACAAACTAGGGAATATCTGGGAAGATTTAGTTCATAGAGACATACTCAAGCTTGCAAGACTTGCCAGCAATACTGAAATTAAGATATTGATATCACAAGAAAAGAGATTCAGGAGAGCTCTCTTAACTTTAGTAGGGGGGAATGGTATGATCTACTGCTTGAATCTTTATGTTAGATCAATTTTTAGTCAAATCAATTAGGTATAGGTTTAGCCTATCAGTATATCAGTGTTATCTATCAAGTGAGTAGCATTAGTCAGCAAATGAATCAACAGATCCTTATCAGACAGGAATAGATATATTAAGTAGGATCCTATTGGGCAATGATGATACAATCAAATGAGTCATCAGCAGCAACCTATATTAGGAAATGCAATACTCAGCAATTGATCTGGCAAAATGTATATATGGAGCTGCCAGAACCTCAATAAAAATCAGTTCAAGCTTTAATGAATACTATACTAGCTAAACTCCCTAACCCTTAAGTACCTTGCTCTGCTAAACAAAGAAGTAGTGCCTAAGTATCTGCATCAAGGCTCATAATAGACATTTGGACCACACTGTTATCACTTGGCAAAACCTCAAAGAGATCCATCATTTTTCTTCTCCAGGCTGGACTGCACTAGTGAGATGGGGCACAGTTATTGTCTGGGTTGTACTAAAGATTAGCTGAGACTTGGCATAGGGACCATAGTGATGGATTTAGATACTTATACATTAATATATTGCCATCAACCGGTCTTATATGAGATATATGTGAAACTTATGTGACTGTTAAGTTTTCCATATATTATGCAGAACACATCATGGATTGCATTGACATGGATCCATCACTTCAGTTGTTAACTTCTTATTTGACAATAAAATTTTTAGTAAATCATCAATAAAATTGCTAAGTCATGGTTTGCCAATGATTTTGCAACATATTGATTACATACATGGCAAATGATGGAAATTTAATATAAGGAATGGAAAAGCTGATAAATTAAGCAGGTTGTGCCAAGTGGATTCAAACCACATCTGCACAATACTTACCAATCCCAATATGATTTGCTCATCTGAATGATCTTTTCTCATCAATCTCATCACTACCACTGGATATCCTTCTGACACTTTAGAAGAGATCTACACTAAGTACTGCAGACCATCTACCCCCATAACTCAAGGAGACTCCTTGTTAATCTTCTCAGCTATTTCTAGAACTATTGCCCTGCAAGGTTTCATCCCACAATCCATGGCAACATAAGTCCTAGAAGCTTTCTTTCCAGCTGGCAACAATGGAAAGCCACCTTGCCAAGAGTGTCAACAATTTAAAACAAGCTTTGAATACTAGGTTCAGAAGCGCCTACAGACTGCCATATCCCAGAGTGTTCAGCAATAGATTCCATACCCAGGGTATTTTGATAACTTCCCAGTCAGGATTAACAGACCTTCTAGAGGGCAGAGGCACTTCTATTCTGGCAAATGCAAGGCACACTGTGTGTTGTTTCAAGCTCTCTCTGACATCAAGGGTGACATCATATGGTTTAGTGGGCCATTTGCTGTAAGTAGGCATGACAAAGTACTCTGGGTACCAAATCATCCAGAACTCTGCATAGGGGAGATATGTATCTCTGATTTAGCTTATGTTGGAGAGAAAATAGTGACATAAGGATATATTATAGCTTATAGGGGGACAAGGAATGGTATGCTTAGCAGGAAGCAGATTCTCTACAATGAGATGTTAAATCATTTCAAAGTGGCAATTGAGCATACATTTGGAACTTCTAATGAGATTCAGCATATTGGCTGGTCAATACAGAGGAAAGTCATATATAGGGGAAATCAGCAGAATAGGTAAAGTAACAAAGATACTAATTAATGCACTGTATATTGATGCAAGAAGACATTCACTGAGAAAATGCATCTGGAGCAGTACAGTACATAAATTAAGAAAAGCACAACTCTGAGCAGCATAAGTAAGATTTAGTAGAAGTACAACCAGATGTATCATACCTCTGGCATCATGGTAGAAATTATAGTGCCAGATCAATCCATCACCATAAACAAGATGACCCTATGAGGCACTCTACAAGGGAATAAGCCTGGTGTGTCTGCAACTGTATCCCATAATAGTAACTGAGTTCCCCTAGATTGAACTTCTGGAACTCCTTGGATAAGTCAAGTTTGGTCTCTTCTAATTAGTCAAGGTCATTGGCAGCTATGATATGCTCATGAATATATAGATTTAATAGAACTGGATCTGCTCTATCTGATTAATAGTAAATACCACAGTCAGCATAACTCCTTTGGAAACTCAATTAATATAAGTATCTATCTTGTAATTCCATGCTATAGATGGTTGTTAGAGTTCATATAGAGATTTTTTTAGCTTGCAGATCAAGTGGGGGTTATCTTAGTCTGTAAACATATCAGGCAGGTCCCTGAATATGTACTCAGCAAGTTCCCTATTTAAAATGCGGTGTTCATATCCATTTGATGAATCAAAATTTCCATTTTGTTGCAATAGCTAATAGACTTGTTTGGTTGATGGTACCACATTGAGCCATGAGTAGCAAATAGTGCCATAGTGTGCCAGAGTGGCCAAGTAAACCTACACCTGGACACACTGTTAGCAACATATTTCTGTATCTTCATGTAAAGCAGCCCATTTGTTTACACGCTATGTGCAACATATTTCTGTATCTTCAAATGAAGCAGCCTGTTTGTTTTACCCTCACTCTTTGTGAAAGTCCATCTTATGACCATTTTTTGGGATTGTACTGTGCATGATGTGTACTTGCCCAGAAGGACTGAAGAAATGCATTTGGTACTCAATACCCATGGCACTCTGAATCTAGCTCCAGAGGCTTGTTACCTGTCACAATAAGCATGGCACCATCTTGGTCCACTTGCACTATCTGGCACTATAAGTGCTTTATACAGGTTTTACTTTGGGGCTAATATTCAAATATAGTGCCAGATAGTATATGTGGGCCAAGATGTGCCATGCTTTATTGTGACAGGTAACAAGCCTCTGGAGCTAGATTCAGAGTGCAATGGGTATTGAGTACCAAGTGCATTCCTTCAGTTCTTTTGTGCTCCCACATATTATGAACAGCATTAATAAAAGAAAATAGTCAAAAAATAGATTTTCTCTAGCATACAGGGGGAAACAAAGGGGCTGCTTTGCATGAATATGCAGAACTACATTTTACACTCTACGGCCAAGTATATACTGACTTCACTCTTTGGCACACTGTGGCATTATTTGTGATTCATTGCTCTTAATGGCTCTATCCAACAGAACAAGTCTAATATTAATCTGATGGAATTAAACTTAGCTACCAATGCAAAGGTCTCAATGTAGTCAAGTCATTTTGTCTGAGAGTATCCTTTGGCCACAAGTCTTGCTTTGTATCTTTCAAGTGAACAACTACAATTTGAAGTGGAAAAAGTCTTTTGCTCTATTACAACAGGAAGCTATGCTGCCACAATCAACAATGTTGAAGTGGAATGTGTTTTTGATTCTGGATCAGAAATCAATGCTATCACCACTATGACTTTTTAAAAGATCAAATTGCCATCAACAGAAGTTGACTGGAATATGAGAACTGCTACAGGTGCAACAGAGAAGATGCTTGGACTTTGTCACTCTGTACCAATTGAAATTGGAGGAATCAGGGTTACCTCTCCCTTTTTCATTGTTACCAATGGACCCACTTTTGAGGTATTGTTGGGACAACCATATGAGAGAAAATCTCTTCTACAAGCTGACAATAGACCTGATGGAAGCTTATGGCTGACAATCACATCTGACAATCAAAAAAGAAGGGCAACCTTTTGTGCAGCAGAAGAGAATAATCCAAGTAATGCAGACTCCATTCCAGTACAAAACATACAGGTTCATAAGGATATTTTGTTTTATGATCAACACTTCATTCCATCAACAACAAGTAAGACAAATACCAAGTATAAGCCAGTTGCATTGAAAGCAAAGCCAGTATCTACTGGAATCTCACCATCTGCCCACAACAATCCTCAAATGGAGCCTTTGCACAAATATGACAAAATCAGACTCACAGAAGAGAAGCTCAAGGAGTTGGCTATTGGGACTACTCTTTCCACTGAGGAGAAAAGTCTCTTTTTGACTATGCTACAATGCTATGACATAGTCTTTGCATTTAATGATGCACAAAGAGGATGTTTATCCACAGAGCTATTTCCACTGGTTAAGATCCATACTGTTGAACATACACCATGGGCACTGAGATCATATCCAATTCCCTCAAGATTACTGAACAAAGTAATTGAAATGCTACAATCAAGATTTCAAAGTGGAGTCATTGAATATAGCTATGGACCTTATTGCAATCCCTGGTTTACACCGTTGAAGAAAAATGGAAGTCTATGGTTTATGCAAGATGTACAGCATTTGAATAAGGTCACCATTAAAGATGCTATGCATCCACCCATATGACATGAGTATATTGAGTCACTTACTGGATATCCTCTGATTACAACATTGGATCTTTATTCAGGATATGACCAAATACTTCTGGATCCTACCTCAAGAGATTTCACTGCTATGGATACACCAATAGGACTCATAAGGATGACAAGAACTCCTCAAGGATGGACAAACTCTGTCCAAAATTATCAACGTGCAATGATTCAAGTTTTGGATGACTGTTTCCCTGAAATATGCCAACCATTTCTTGATGACATTGCAGTTAAGAATAAGTCCAGAGAAAAAGATACATTGCATGACTTACCTCAAGTAAGAAGATATGTTTATGATCACATATGCACTGTTGAGAGGGTCATGAAAAAACTTCAAGCTTCTGGTCTGACTGTATCAGGAACCAAATGCAAGTTTGGCTACAACAAAGCAATCATTTTAGGTGAACTTGTTACTGAAAAAGGGAGATTGACTGATCCTGCAAAACTTTCATTGGCACTGAATTGGAAGCCACCAAGGAATATTCATCAAGTCAGACAATTATTAGGACTTACTGGTCTATTCAGAATCTGGATCAAAAACTATGCTCAAATTGCTAAGCCACTGACTCAGTTATTACAGAAAAACCAGAAATTTGAATGGCATGAAGAACAGGCAAATGCTATGTTGACATTGCTTGAGTGATTATCAAAGCCACCTGTCTTAGCAGCTATAGACTACAGTGCTATTGATTCACAACCAATCATTGTATCAGTTGATAGCTCTGGAATTGGGGTTGGTGGAATCATGATTCAAGTTTCAAAAGATCATCATTGACAACCTTGGAAATATCTTAGTAGACTATTCAAAGGGAATGAGCTTAACTAACCATCTATCAAGAAAGAAGCACTGGGAGTACTCTATGTACTCAAAAAGCTAAAGCCATACTTATTAGGAGTACACTTCACACTGGAGGTTGATGCCAAGCCATTATTAGGAATGTTGAATAAGTTGGAGCTTTTGCCTGATCCTATTCTAGCATGGTGGATATCATACATCCAGATCTTTGACTTTACGCTGCAACACATACCAGGAGCCAATCACAAAGGACCTGATGCCTTATCTAGAAAGCAACCAAATTCACCGTACTCAACTGATGATGATGAGATTGATGAGTTTCTTGAAAACACTAGTCTTGGATTCTCATTCAGACATATGATACAAAGCAATTATCAACAAATCAAGGAATTTCTTATATCACTCAAAGTTCCTGCTGATATTCCCACAAATCAATGCACATATTTTAAAAGGAAGGCTCTGAAGTTTATACTGCATGATGGCACACTTTTCAGAAAAAGCAAACATGGAGTCCCTTGATGGTATATACATAACAAGCATGATCAAGAGAAGATCATTCAAGAATTGCATGAATCTGAATCAGGAGGTCACAAGGGAATTACATCAACATATGCAAAAATCTCCTTACGGTATTTTTGGCCAACGCTGTACACTGACATAAAAGAATATGTGAAATCATGTATTCCATGTCAAAGAAGAGACAACCAAAAGATGCATGAACCACTTCACAGTATATACACATCTTATGCTTGGCATATTGCACATATAGATATTATACATTTACCAAGGGCAACAGCTGGGTATAAGTATGTGGTGGACTGTTGTGATAACTTTATTGGTTGGATGGAGGCTAGAATGCTGAAACAAGCCAATGCAAAAGCAGTAGCAAGATTTCTCAAAGAAGATGTATATCTCAGACATGGTTCAGTTGGCACCCTTATTGCAGACAATGGAGAATGTGGATCTTATGATATACAAGCACTAGCAACAAAGCATGGAACCAAGCTTATACATACTATGCCATATCACCCACAAGCAAATTCACCAGTTGAACGTGGACATTCTGCTTTTGCAAACACATTAGCAAAGCTTAGCTATGAAGAACCCAACAAGTGGGCAAATAACTTTCATGCAGCAATTTGGGCTAATAGAGTTACGGTTAAAAGAAGTACAGGGTATACACCATTTCTTTTAATATATGGACATGAAGCTGTTTTGCCGATAAACATATCTTTTGAGATTTGGCTTACCCTTCCATGGAAACCAACCATGACAACATCAGAGCTATTGCTAGCAAGAGTACAACAGACTTAACAAGCACACACTCTGCAACAGAATGCAATAGAAAACCTGAAGAAATCTGGAATGGCTGGCAAGGAGTACTTTGACGCTCAAAAATGCCTAAGAAAAACATTGTTAGAAGTAGGTGAGTTGATACTACTTCACAACAAAAAAAGCCAAAGAAACAAGGCATCCAAGCTGGATATGCAATGGCAAGGTCCCTACAAGATCATACATGCAAACAAAAATGGATCTTACAAACAAGCAGAACTTGACAGTACACCACTTGCACTGACACAACCTGGTAACAGATTGAAGAAGTTCCATATGAGAAGTAATAATGAGGGCATTATTTCTCAAAGTTAGGGGAGACTTGTGGTAATGGAAAGTATTCCATTACTACAATATCTCTAAACCAATATTGCACTCATTTCTTTATTTTGCTTTTTGCTATTGTAACACACAAGTGAAAGATCAAGAATTTCCAACTTTGAAGAGCAAATGCTCCAGACCCTGACAAGCAATCCACCCATGAATATTATGTCATACAGAACACGTAGTAGCCATCACATGTTTTAAATTACAGCTCATTTGAAGCAGTACTTAAGGAGTTATGACCAAAAGAGTCCAATTATTATATACTATGCCTTATTGCTAGGATTATTAGGGTGACTTTGATCACATGTAGCTTTTGAGCCAGCCAATCAAATCACATGATATTTTCACAGGTGCTGCGCCTATGTCTGATCTGCGTCAATGCAAAATTTAGCTTCATATCATGTTTATTGCTTGTGCAATTGCCCAAAAACTTTGATCCTTCAAACTTTTCATATATATATGACTTCCCCAGCTGAAAAATAAAAGAGAGCCTCTCTTTCCAGAATCTCCACACTACAATTACAAGTTTAAAGGTCATAAGACTTCCCCTGCATCACTTGCACTGTTGAGTATTCTGACTTTGATTGGTACTACATCAGTAAAGCAACTGCAAAGCTCACAAGAATCCAATCTAAGTTCTACAAGAAACTACCACTTTCTGTTGGAAAGGTCCCCTTTAGGAAACCCCTTTACTCTAAAGAAGCCCCTTTAGGCACCCCTTTAGTGTAAAGTCCACTGTAGAGACCACTACAAGAAGCCCCTTTACTCTAAAGACACCCCTTTAGACACCCCTTTAGGTCTAAAGACCCCTTTAGAGACTTCTACAACACACCCCTTCAGGTTAAAGGGGAGTTCAGAATATTCATATTAGGAAATATTTTCTCAGAAAGGAAAGTGACTTCCAAATAAGGAAAAGTTACCATAAAAGTAAATAAGCCCATTAGTCAACAGAAGGTCAGAACACTGCTGTAGAAGTGATAAACACTGCCTACAGTATATTTTGAGCCTAAGATTGAGGAAATTAGTGAAAGTTATATCTTCTGTTGGTATATCAAACTCCCAATAAACTATTTCAGTATTAGCATACTGGAAGTTGTTGTATATTGTTGATTAGCCTCTACATTGTAGACAAGCCCCAAACTAATCATAATACAACACAACAGAACCAGACAACATTGCTTTATTTTTTGTGTCATATATATGTAAGTGAGTCAAACCAAAGGGGAAATGGTGTTACATATGTGTGTATGTGATGCAAAGACTTTATTTATAATGCTTGCTATGATAGGTCATCATTGCATCTTACATTCATGTTGGTGCAATATCTCAAATACAAGACTCTCTTAAACTTACATGAGTATTAACAAAAAAAGTGATACAATAGTGTTCAGTTGTTGAGTGTCAAACTGTTTGCCTCATTGACAAGACTGCTTTGATTCAATGTTGTAGGAGAAGAGAAAATGATCATGTAGCTATTATAGCAAGCCTTTTGGCAATCAAGCACACAGACAGCATAGGAAGTGTTACAAAGATTACAGCCAGTGTTTTGCCACACAAGTCATATTTGACCATTCACCAGTCACTACTGTACCAACAATATCTTGACAGCCACTTGATACTTTTACAAAAGCATCTGGCTGTACTTGTCACCTTGTGCAAACTGAGTCATGAGAGTTGTGATGCCTTTAGGCTCACCTCAGCTCTCTGAATAGAGCAGGCATAGTGATAGCTCTGAAGAAGCAGCTCACTGATTAATTGTGAGCATTTTGTCATCAACAACAGTACCCTGCATGAGCCCAGCAAAGTTGCATTATGCAATGAGACAACACCCATGGAAAAAAATGCCAAGGATACTTTATGGAGCAAAGTGAACCTAGTAATACAATTACTGGTGAATGGTGTGATGTTGAGGCTATAGAAGTGGCCCATATCCACTAATATCAGACCCAAAAACCAACTCCAAGTACATCATCTTTACACAGAGAGAACATACCAGAGTTAGAATGCAATTGCAGCAAAGTTGGCAGACTTTAAGCCATTGGCTGGAATATGAAATTAATTGGAAACAAGAGATACTCAAGATAAAGGATATCTGTCTGAGCAAAAGCTTTCCACTAGGAGCAATGCACTTGCTTTTCAACAATATCTCTACACTGATAACCAAGTTGTACATGGGGCACTTCAAGCTAAATGAGCCCTTTAAGATACTGGAGAAATTCCAAAGAATTTGCAAGATATTACAAAGTATCTGCTACTCTGAGTACTTCTCACAGACTCCAATCAATATTCATATGCATATGCAATAATACAAGTACAACAACTGCATGAACTGGATATGTATTTATTCAAGTGGCCTTCTGAAGCCATTTCTATGAAGAGTGCATTGGAAGCATTGGGAGTCATATGTGGACATTGTAGGAATACTAATCCAGAAGCAGATCACCAATGCCAACATGAAACATCTACAGCTCTTGTGTGAAGAGTTTGTGACCAGATTTGACCAGCTATACTATAAATATAAAGCAGAGCATATTGATCTCTACTGCTACTGTATCCACTTGCTGCTCCATATTGCTTGATGTGTTGAGAATATTGGACCTTGCTTCACCTTTTGTGAGTTTTCTATGGAAGAGATGTGTTAGGAGATATAATGACAAGTCAAGTGCAGGTACTACCATATCTCAATCTCAATCCTGCTGAGTCAGGAAGTAAGGATTGTAAAAAAGAGGCAATAGCCAGTCAATGTACACAAGTGTAGAAAGTGATGGAGTGTCTGGGAGCAGAAAGTGAGAAAATTGGCATAAAACCAATCATAAGCCACTTATGTATTGTTGCAATAAAGATTTTTGACCAAGTTTTTTGTGGAACTTGAGATGCAATTTTTTAACAGTCTTTACGCAGTGTCCTCATGAAGTCAATGCCTCTTAGTCATAGTATTTGAACTTGGTGACAGCCTTTTGATAGGATCATCACAATTATTTCTCATATGGAAATCCACATCATCAATTCTGAAGGAACAGAAAAACAATGGATCTCCTGCAATACAATTGGTACATAAAAGTGCTAATTTGCATGAAGATTTAGAGTTATGTCTCACATCTGTTGCAAGTATAGGTCTACTATTCCTCTCCAGCATCTAACAGTGGTATTAGGCATCCATGATGTAATGTGGCACTATGAAACAGAAATGGTCTATAATACTATATACAAATGGTGCTAGTCCATGGCAAGAACAAAAGTAGCTCTTCCTAAGATCAGGAAGCTGAATGCAATGGTGGAAAGAGAAACTGGTAACAAAACTCACAAAAATAACCCCAGGTAATATAGGATTATGTATTCTTAAGCTACCCACAAACTTCTGCAAAGAACATGGGATAAAGCAGGAAACCATTACAACACAGTCTTCACAGCAAAATGGAGTGTTAGAGTATGCAAATATACTATCAATCAATATGTCAAGGTCTATAACCCATGATCAAGAGTTAACTTGTGATTTTCAATTGGAGTCAGTTGCTACAGGTGTATATCATAGAAATGGGAGTTGTAGCAGCATACTTGGTAGTTCTACTGCAATGTTGGCCTGGTATGGATATAAACCAAGTGCTGAGCACCTAAAATATTTGGTAGCACACCTTGTGGCAAGATGGTGCATTGATACCAGTCAAAAAATGAGCTAAAAGGTGTAAGATTAATATTCTTGGGCTACTGCAATGTGATTGGGGGAGGCAGACTCTGAGGTACTAAAGCAAAGAAGCTGATCAGGCCCAGGTATAAACTAATTGCTGATAGATAAAATTTTTCCTAACAATTGCATCAGATGATGACAAAAATCTAATCTTGAGTCCCCCATTAGTCAAGATTGCTTCATAGCAAGATAATTAGAGTCTCTCTACTCTAGTGTGTTGTAAGAGTCTTGGAGATATTGGAAGTGATTGGGAGAACAAGTAGATTATGTGGTTTTCACTTAATGATTTATTGAATGTAAAAGTAGTATTTATACTTTTACCTGGTCTTGGCATAAGAAACACATAGAGTACTGGTATTTTAGTGAAAATATTCTAAGTGAAAATATAGGTGGAATTACAAATTTTTACAGCATTCCCACTCAGCTAAATGTTCATACTGACTAGTCCCAATTTTAACCTAAAATATTCAAACTTGTCTCTAGCTAATGGTTTGGTGAATACGTCTGCAATCATTTCATCTGTAGGAAAGTAAACTAAGCTAGCTAGGTTATTCTCTATAGCTTCACATATGAAATGGTGTCTAATATCTATGTGCTTGGTTCTAGCATGAAAAGTTGGATTCCTACCTAATTGCATACATCCTTGATTATCTTGAAATAAAGTAATAGGCATTTTTTGACATAGGCCTAAATCTGTAAAAAGCTTTCTTAACCACATTGCTCTTTTGTAGCTTCACAGGCTGCCATATACTCTGCCTCTATGGTGGAAAGTGCTACGGTTGGTTGCTTTCTTGAATTCCATGAAGTTGCTCCTTTACAGTAAAGAAAGGTGTATCCAGTGGTGGATCTTCTGTCTTCTAAATTTTGCCCCCAATCAGCATCAGAGTATCCTACAAGATCCTGTTCTGAATCATTATAAGTGTATCTTAAGCAGATATCAGCAGTTCCTTTTAGGTATCTAAAAATCCGCTCAACTGCTGCAATATGATCAGATCCATAGTTCTGATTATGTAGGCTGACAACTCCCACTGAATACGAGATATCTGAACATGTTCCAAGCATGATATACATCAAACTGCTGACCATATATAAATAAAGAAAGTCAGGGCTTTCAGATGGCATCAAGCTCTCTTGATTTGGTTGAGTTTTGACCAAGTTAAGGTTTGTCTCCATTGGGGTAGCTGCTGGTTTACAGTCTTCCATTTGGTACTTCTTTAGTATATCTTGAATATACTTGGACTGGCTTAGGGTGATAGTCTGGGTGCTTCTGTCTATGGAGAACCTAATCCCTAAGTAGTAAGTAAGTTCTCCTAGATTGGACATCTTGAACTCCTTAGATAGGCTGGATTTAGTCTCTTCCAATAGACTTGTTCCATTGGATAGTGCCACATTGAGCCATGAGTGCCAAATGATGCCATAGTGTGCCAGAGAGGTAAAGTGAGCCTATACTTGGCCACAGAGTGTGAAACATAGCTCTGCATCTTCATATAAAGCAGCCCCTGTGTTTCACCCATTGCACAGGAGAAAATCCATTTTTTGACCTTTTTTTGTGGATCAATGTAGCTCAGGATGTGTAAGAGCACAGGAGAACTGAAGATATGCGTCTGGTACTCAATACCCATGGCACTCTGAATCTAGCTCCTGTAGCTTGTATCATGTCACAAAAATGAATGGCACTATCTTGGTCCACTGGTACTATCTGGCACTATATTTAAATATTAGACCTAAAGTAAGATCTATACAAAGCACTTATAGTGCCAGATAGTACCAGTGGACCAAGATAGTGCCATTCATTTTTGTGACAAGATACAAGCTACAGGAGCTAGATTCAGAGTGCCATGGGTATTGGGTACCAGATGCATATCTTCAATCTGCTTGTGCTCTAACACATTCTGCACAACATTGATGCAAAAAAAAAGGTCAAAAAGTGGATTTTCTCCAACACAATAGGTGAAACACAGGGGCTACTTTGCATGAGGATGCAGAGCTATGTTTCACACTCTGTGGTCAGGTAGAGGCTCACTTGGCCTCTCTGGCACACTATGGCATCATTTGGCACTCATGGCTCAATGTGGCACTGTCCAACGGAACAAGTCTAATGTTTCTAGGTTATTGGTGGCTATAATAAAATCATCCACATATAGAGCTAATAGAACTGGATATGCTCTGTCTGGCCTATAGTATATACTATAGTCAGTGTTACTCCTTTTGAAGTTCAAAGATTCCAAATAAGAGTCTATCTTACAATTCCTGGCTCTTGGTGATTGTTTGAGACCATATAGTGACTTTTTAAGCTTGCAGACCAAATGGGGGTTATCTTGGTCAACAAACCCATCAGGCTGGTCCATATACACGCCTTCATTAAGTTCTTCATTTGAAAATGCAGTTTTACATACATTTGATGAATAAAAACTGATATTTGGCTGCAATAGCCAATATTAATCTGATGGAATTAAACTTGGCTACCAGTGCAAAGGTCTCAGTATAGTCAAGTCCTTTTGTTTGAGAGTATCCTTTGGCCACAAGTCTTGCTTTGTATCTTTCAACTTTATCATCAGCCTTGTATTTTGTCTTGAAGACCTATCTGCATCCAATTGATTTTTGGTTGATTGGTAATTTGACCAAGTCCCAAATTGATTTTCCATCAGGGCCTGATATTCCTCAGTCATTGCAGATCTCCAAGACTTGCTGGAGGGCTTTTAGGGCCTCTTTTACAGTCTGGGGCTCATCAATATGTACTGAATAGGCATAGGCTAAGTTTGTACCCTCATTGATATAGTAATTTGGCCTATTTGTTGTCCAATTGGATCTCTGGGCATTTGATACTGGAATGATCACTTCTGGGATATTCCTGGCAACTGATTCTGGCTGAAACATGGTTGTAGAGTCCTCTGGAGTGAAAATAATTTCATTGTTTTGCTCTGATTCAATCCTGACAATTGGTGGACTTGGGATCAGATTTTTGTCATCTTCTGATGTCATTTTTGTAAAAATCTTGAATTTTCATCAATCAGCACATCCCTGGACTTGATTAGCTTCTTTGCTTTGGCATTGTAGGGTCTGTATGCTTTACTCTCATTGCAGTAGCCCAAAAATATGCATTTTACACTTTTTGGCTTAAATTTTGACTGATTTCCAGGCAGTTTCTTTGCATATGCTGTACACCCAAATATTCTTAGATGTTCTGCACTTGGTCTGTATCCATAACAAGCTTCAAGTGGAGTAAAATCACAAAGTATTCTGTTATAACTCCTATTTTTAAGATATACAGCAGTGGCAACTGAATCCACCCAAAAATCATAGGATAATTTTTGATGATGGATCATAGATCTTGCCATATCAATTATTGATCTGTTAGCATGCTCTGCTACTCCATTTTGCTGTGGGGAGTATGGTACAGTAGTCTCTTCCATTATCCCATAAATTTTGCAGAAGTGGATGAAGAGTTTTGAGGTATATTCTCCACCATTGTCAGAGAATATTTTCTTGATTTTTTCACCAGTTTCTCTCTCCACCATGGCTTTAAGCTCCCTGAACTTAGACAGAGCTACTTACTTTCTCTCCATGAAGTAGATCCATGTGTATCCTGTATAATCATCAATAAAAGTGATTAAATACTTCATCCCACCTAAGGATAAATATTGAATAGGTCCACACAGATCTGAGTGAATTAGATCTAATTTTTTTCTTAGTTTTGATTAGCCCAGCTTGAGCAATTGTCTGGCTTGTTTCCCATATATGCAGACTTCACAGTGCTCCAAATTGGCAGGGGGATCAATTTCTACTCCAGATATTAGCTGATCTTTGATCATTTTGCGCAAATAATCAAAATTGATGTGCCCAAATCTCCTGTGTCAAAGCATTGGTGTTTCTTCATTTAAGTTACCTATATTGGCTTCCAAATATGATGGAATATAAGTCAGCTTGCATAGATTCTGATCTCTGCTACCCAAAGCAAAATGGGCACCATTTTGATCAGTTGTGCTGCATCCAGAATTGTCAAAGCTGAAACTGAGTCCTTCTGCAGTGGCCTTGCCTACAGATAGTAGGTTCTTGGCTATTTCTGGTACATAGAGTACTTCTTTGAAGGTCAGTGTATGGCTTCCTTCTCTGCCTCTTAGGTTTACTTGGATAGTTCCTTCTCTCACTGCATCAAGTGTTCTATCATCACCCATGAAAACCTTCTTAATTGGAATTGCTTGATATTGGGTAAAAAGTTCTTTTTGGTGTGTAAAGTGTTGAGATGCTCCAGGGTCAATATACCATGTCTGAGAATCCTTGTTTGTGGTCATGTCTAGTGCTGATATGAATAGTCTATCTTCAGCTTTTGCAGCATTTCCATATTCAGGCTTCTTTTGCCGATAATCTCTCTTTTTGAGACACCTCTCTCATGTGTGTCCTTTCCTTTTGCAGTAGTTGCAAAACAGGTTGCTATTACCTTTATAGGGTCTTGGGTACCTCCTTTGTTGGTTATCATTGCTTATTAGAGCATTTTCTTCTTCCTTCTTATTGACGCTGTGGTGGTGTAGAGGTACTCCTGGGAGAAGCTACACAACTCAAGGTGTGTGAGGTGTCTGATGGGTGCAATAACCTCTGTGTCTAAACTGCTGGTGTCTTTGTCAATATGTCACTATGGTAAAAGCTCCTGCTTCTTTAGCTTCCTAGGTGCTCCAAGTGTCTCCAAAGGCCTCTGTGTGTCTTGTGCACTACCCTGAAAAGCTCCTTGATGGCAGGTCTTAGATATACTGTTGAAGGCAGGTGCAGTGATCAACTGCTAATCAATAAGGTAGAAGTGTTACTGATAGAAGGGATGATTTATTGATGAGGGATTGCTTTCCCTTAAATACTTTTCCTGATTGCCAAGTGATTACTAATGACAAGGTTCTAGAAGATTCTAGGTATCAGTGGAATTCTTGATGACATCACTATGAGCTAAAAATATGCCAAGAATGTCCTGGAAGGTTCTAAAAGGCACAGCACTCTCAACCAATCAGGAATCAGTAGTCTGAAACCTGTGCAACATAGAAATACCATATATGGTATTGAAATGGTAGAGATGGTAACACAGACCTAGGTCATGTGTCACGGGTACTGACGCGGGTACTTGCCTTATATAGATACATCTACTGATCACAAAGCTGAATAACATCTGGGATAACTAATGCTAATAACTAATCAGGGTAAACATCATATGGGGATAATACTGATAATATGGGCAAAAGAAGAATGGGATAATACTGATAAGATAAAATATGGATAAGTATATCATAATGACTATATGAATAAACTTGTCTGTGGGAGGTATGTTTACCCTACCACATCCACCCCCCACTTGAGCTAAAAAGTTTCAGGGAACTTTTTAGCTAACCACTGTAAGTTTGGAGAACAAAGTGCTCTCTCAGTCTTCCTCAATGAAGCCACCTGTCCTTTCTTGAGATAGAAATCTACATGATGTCATTGATCGGATATTGTTTGAGTCCACACCACAGAAGGTTGCTGTTAGTCCTGGGCTCTCTGAGTATATAGTATACCATGCTGAACCATCTGGGTAGTTCACTGCAGTTGCTCTTGCTTTTACCTCCCATGGTCTTCCAAGAAGTAATTCAAAGTTAGCCTTTGCACAAATGAATACTGGGATCTCATGGGGTATTCCTTCAATGATGAGAGGGAAGCTGTGAATAATTCCTAAAAGCTTTGATTGCCCTGAGTTGGCATCCTTCATGCTCCAATTGATATTGGTGTCTATGGGCAATAGGTCTTTGCATGGTAGTTGTTTCCAAGCCTCCAAAGGCATCACACATATCTCAGATCCACTGTCTATATGACATAGGATTTCTTGATTATGCACAGTTCCTGTAGTTGTTGCAGTTGCCACTGAGTAGTAGTGTTTCTGGCTTTGATGCAGCTTACTGATATCTTGGCTTCCTTGAACTGTCCTGACCTGGTTGCCTTGAGTTGCTTCAATTGGATGCTTTCTTATTCTGATATGCTCATCCAGAGTCTTTCTTACAGATGGTGATACACTGAGTAGCTCTCCAACCTTGATTGATATGTTGCTTCCTAGTATATGACTTGTCAGAGCCTCTGGGGTACCCTTTTGCTTGACTCTAGGCTGCATGTGGTAGTTGTTGGCCTTGGCAGACTCTTGTAAAATCAATGGGGGTGATGCTTTCTTCTCAATCACAACTTCTGGCTCACATCTTGGTACTTTTGTTGCTGGGCCTGGATTAGCCATTTTTTCAGGATGGTGTCTCTTTGAAGCATAAATTGAAGCTATATGATCTTGGGCCTCTCTGGGGTCCTCATAGTCAAAGTTCAGAACTTCAGCTGGATCAAAGTAGTCAGGATCTTCTTCTTCATGGAGTTGAACCTTTCTTGTATGAGAGGTGACTTGCTTGTAGTGAACTCTCATTCCTCCTTGTCCAAATGCTGTGGATAATTTGTCACCATGCTTACTGACTATGTATCCCTGAGGACTATATAGGACATCACCTGTGGATAGTAATGACTGAAGCTCTTGGCAATTTCTCTTGGAATGGTTGGCAGAGTCACACCACATGCATGTATATTTGACTTCTTTCTCTACTGGCTTCTGACCATATGCTTTGCTGGCAAGTAGCAAAGAGAGTTTTTCTAGTTGCTGTGTCAGCTCCTGAATTTGAGTGCTTTGATTGCTGGGATTAAGTATGTCTTGGCTATCTTGGATTTGTTCTGGGCTTGAAAGAAGCTTTCTGATTGGTGAGGTTTCTTCAGGGGCAAGTAGAATCTGCTTGGCTAACTGAAATGCAGGCAGTGAACTCATAGCTTTCACAGTAGGATTGTTTTCAATCCTTCTCACCAGGCCTTCTGGTAGTGCTCTGAGCAGATAGGCAGATAAAGTCAGATCAGTGATAATGCCTTGGGCTTTCAGTGACTCTCCAATTTGCTCAAGGCCACTCAAGTATTCTTTCAATGGTAGCAGCTTAAACTTGCTATAAGCAAAGTTCTCCAAGTCTTTAAGTGTGTAGTCAACTTGTCTCTCTCCATATTCATCAATCAAGTAGCTCTTCAAGAGGGTCCAATTTGTCAGCAGATCATTTCTTTCATATAAAGAGAGCATGATCTCATCAGTGCTGTAGGGGGGCATCTCTTCAGCCATAATGGCCTCAGGTATTTTGTGGGCTCTGCAGAAAAGCTCCCACCTCTTGATGAAAGCTTTAACTTTGGTTCCATCAAAGAAAGGAGTTCCTTGCATTCCTGGTAAAGGTAGATCCATGGTCTTGATAATTTGTTCTTTCTTAAGTCTTCTAGGGGCAGTTCAGTCAAACCCCCCCACGTTGGGTGCCAAATATGTGGTGGTGTAGAGGTACTCCTGGGAGAAGCTACACAACTCAAGGTGTGTGAGGTGTCTGATGGGTGCAATAACCTCTGTGTCTAAACTGCTGGTGTCTTTGTCAATATGTCACTATGGTAAAAGCTCCTGCTTCTTTAGCTTCCTAGGTGCTCCAAGTGTCTCCAAAGGCCTCTGTGTGTCTTGTGCACTACCCTGAAAAGCTCCTTGATGGCAGGTCTTAGATATACTGTTGAAGGCAGGTGCAGTGATCAACTGCTAATCAATAAGGTAGAAGTGTTACTGATAGAAGGGATGATTTATTGATGAGGGATTGCTTTCCCTTAAATACTTTTCCTGATTGCCAAGTGATTACTAATGACAAGGTTCTAGAAGATTCTAGGTATCAGTGGAATTCTTGATGACATCACTATGAGCTAAAAATATGCCAAGAATGTCCTGGAAGGTTCTAAAAGGCACAGCACTCTCAACCAATCAGGAATCAGTAGTCTGAAACCTGTGCAACATAGAAATACCATATATGGTATTGAAATGGTAGAGATGGTAACACAGACCTAGGTCATGTGTCACGGGTACTGACGCGGGTACTTGCCTTATATAGATACATCTACTGATCACAAAGCTGAATAACATCTGGGATAACTAATGCTAATAACTAATCAGGGTAAACATCATATGGGGATAATACTGATAATATGGGCAAAAGAAGAATGGGATAATACTGATAAGATAAAATATGGATAAGTATATCATAATGACTATATGAATAAACTTGTCTGTGGGAGGTATGTTTACCCTACCACAACGCTTGATTTTCTTAATTCTTCATCCAGGAGCCTTCCATATATGTAATTTAAGGTCAAATCTTCAGTTGTGGACTCTAGGGTTAATACAAGGCCCCAAAACCTGTCTGTCAGGCTATTCAGGATGGTAACTATCACATCCTCATCTGTAGTTGGCACGCCCACAGATTCCATCTCCTCTACCAGCAGGGTAATTCTGTTAATTAGATTTTTCATTTCTTCTCCTGGCAGCATCTTTGTAGTAAAGAATTTTTGTCACAGATACCTTTTCTTAGCAGCTGAACATGACTGGTAAGTGTCTTCCAATGCTTTCCAGGCATTCTTTGCTGTTTTTGCTCTTGAGCATTGAATTAGTAATTTGTCTTTAACATTGAGGCAAATACAGTTAAAGGCACATTGTTTGTTCTTCTAGTACTTCAAGGCTTCCTCTCCCACACTTTTAGGAAGGTATTCTTCTCCTATGACAATATCCCAAAGGCCTCTTTCTTGTAGCAGCATCTTCATCTTCACCTTCCACACTTGGTAGTTAGATCCAACCAACTTTTCAGCAGAGGGAAAAAATCCAGTAATAGCAGTAGTAGGCATTGCACAAAGTGACAGCTTGGGGCTCATAACCTGTTGTAAGAGTCTTGGAGATATTGCAAGTGATTGGGATAACAAGTAGATTATGTGGTTTTCACTTAATGATTTATTCAATGTAAAAGTAGTATTTAAACTTTTACCTGATCTTGGTCTTGCAAACAGATAGAATAGGTTATGGAAGGTCCCAGGAACATGTGTGCAAAGTTCGGGGCTGCTTGGGCAACTTTGAGAATTTTCATGTTCTGGGTACCTGGTATTTTAGTGAAAATATTCTAAGTAAATCCCAACAGGGAACTTGGTCAGCATTCTCTAGAATTTGAGGGTAATGATTTAAGTGACTAAGTTAGATGAATATTTAGGTGGAATTACAAATTTTTACAACACAGAGGACTCTACAAACATAATATAGCCTAATCAGTGCCTGGGAGTAGCCCAGATGTTGATATTGCAATATTACAAGGTAGGAGATCAAGCTGGATTAAAAATAGCTCACACTACTATATTGGAGAGGGTTTGCACTTAACCTGTGCTCACTAAGTCTATTTGATGAGCCCTATATAGTTAAAGAGGCCCCAAGTAGCCCTCAAATAGAGTTTTGGAGTTCTGCAATGACTGAGGAGTGTCAGGCCCTGATGGAAAATTAAGTTTGAAACTTTGTCAAATTAGCATTGAACCAAAATTCAATTGGCTGCAAATGGGTCTTGAAGGCAAAGTACAAGGCTGATGGTACAATTAATTGATACAAAGCCAAACTTGTGGCCAAAGCATACTCTCAAACAACAGGACTAGACTACCATGAAACCTTTACCTTGGTAGCCAAGTATATCTCCATCTAATTATTTTGACCATTGCAATTAAATATATATTCTTATCTATTGATTAAATGTAAAGCTGCATTCTTGAATGCAGGACTTGAAGAGGATGTGAATATAAACTAGCCTGATGGGTTTGTAGACCAGGATATCTCCCATTTGATCTGCAAGCTCAAAAGTATTTATATGGCCTCAAATTATTGCCAAGAGCTTGTAATTGCAGGAAATATTTGTTTTTGGAGTCCATGCATTTCTGGAGAATTACTGCTGACTATTGAATCTACTATAAGCTGGATTGAGCAGCTCCAGCTATATTAGCACAATATATAGGTGCTTCTATTATAGCCACCTATAACCAAAAAGCATTATTAGAGACTAAATCTGGTCTATTGAAGGTATTCAAAGCATCTGGTCCAGGAGAGCTCAGATACTACTTGACAATACAACTCTCCATGGGCAGAAATACTTTGACCATAACCCTAAGCCAGTCCATTTATATTTAGGATGTACCTAGGAAGCACTAAATGGAAGGCTGTAAACCAGCTGCTACCCCAAAGGCAACAAACCATCACCTAACAAAGAATAATATGGTCCTACACCTTTAGGAGGGCATTCTTCTCCCAAGACAATATCCAAAGGCCTCTTTCTGTAACAGTATCTTCATCTACATCTTCTGGACCTGGTAGTTTGATCCATCCAACTTTTCAGCAGGGGGAAGAATTTCAGTAAAAGCAGTGGTAGACATTGTGGGGAGTGATAGCTTAGGGCTCATAACTATAGTAAGAGTTTTGGAGGTATTTGAAGTGTTTGGGAGAACAAGAAGATTATGTGGCTTTCACCTAATGATTTATTGAATATAAAGGTGGTATATTTACTTTTACATGGTCTTGGCAGAAAAATTGTGTAAGCATGCTTAAAAAGGTACTAAGAGCATGTGTGCAATGCTTGGGGCTTTTTGGACAACTGAGCAAAACTTCTTGCTCTGGGTACCTGATGTCTTGGTGAAAATATTGTAATTGAATTCCAACAAGGAATTTGCTCAGAATTCTCTAGGATTTGTAGGCAATTATCTGAGTGACCATGCTTGGTGAATATTTGGGTGCCATTATGCATTTTTGCAGCATAAATAACATCTTTCTAATCAACCAGTTATTGGATGAATGTCCCATAATCTACTTGCTCTCCCAGTGACTTCTAATATCACCAGAACTCTCACAAGCACAACTATCAAGTAAATTAAAGCTTTGAGCTGTTGTCACAGTCCTAGAGATACTGGAAGTGATTAGAACAGCATGTTGCCTCTTTAGTTCTCATATGTGGGAGATTCAAACTTTCATGTGGCATTACATATGTGCAAGGCTTGTGGGCTTTGGATTTCTTTGGGCACTTTTGAAGTTCTAGATACTGGAAGTATGAGTGTAGGTAATATAGGGGTACATGAGCTAAGCTCCTTTCTAGCTTTCTGATTGTACTGGATATTCACCAAATCCTCATCCTCTTCATTGATGAAGTGTATATAGGTATGCCAAGTAGTGTGGTGACAAAATAATGGTGATTTCCTGAGGTGTAGTCATGAGTGCCACAGCTTTGGGGAAAGAATGGCCATCCAAGCAAGCCCAATCTAATGATGGTTATGAACTTGTGAGTAAGATATGTAGTAATCAGTAGTTTGTAGATATTGCTCACCCATGCACATAAGTGCAACAATCAGGGTGAAGCCCAATGGATGCTGGTTAATATCATCCACAGGCACATGAAAGATTCTACATTTGCCTACATGGGCCTTATCATCACAAACGCCGATCGGCTCACTAAATCGGGGTAGCTAGCGGCTTGAGTACGTGCTCAGAGTATGGAGCACCACTAAAGCGGCCTTCATTTCAGATGCTCAGGTGGTGTGACCCGTCCGGCCCCTGTCAGATTTGCAGAACCGCCATGGCAACATTGGGTATGCGTCAGACAACCATTGACAGAACCGGTTGATGAATCACCAGAGGTCGCGCTATTGGAGCTAGGTGCAGTTGGACGTCTATGGGAAGCATCAAGGGATGAACCGGCCACTCAATCGCCGCGGCATCCTGGTCGCTCAACCGCACCAGCAGAGCATCAGCAGCGCCTCCAGGACGACCCGGCCCAGCCAGGAAATCACCAGATCCAACATGGCACGGGGGATGGGACTCCACGCCAACCCAATCCCAGTAAATCACCATCCCATTCGAGAGGAGTTTTTTTCATGGCCCACGCAGTGGATCCATTTGGCGTACCGCGAAATCCCGGGGCATTTTCGGATGGGAATGGATTTAAGGGCGGTGGGTAGGGTTAGTTTCACCACTTGAGGACCTTAACCATGGAAGTACTGAAGCAAAACTTTTTGGAGCTATTTCCCAAGATCCAACAGGCCGTTCAGGAAGCTGACTTCGTGGCTATAGATACCGAACTGACCGGTAACGCTCCCTTCCCCCTCCCCGCCTGTCGCCAAAACAACCCCCTGTCCCGCCTACCTCGTCTCATCCCCGTTTACCCCTAGGTTTACAACCGATCAAGTCGCGTCTGTTTTTTCTGGACAGCCCGCAACAGCGGTACAGCAAGCTAAGACACGCGGCGAACTCCTTCCTGGTCATCCAATTCGGACTCTGCACCTTCACCTGGTCCCGGGAGAAGAATGGCTACATCTCCAAGCCATTCAACTTCTACGTCTTCCCGGGTTCGGTGCTGGGGGAGAGTGGCGGCAACGAGCGGACCTTCTTGTGTCAGTCGGGAAGTCTCGAGTTTTTAAGTGGCTGCAACTTTGACTTCAACAAAATGATCGCCTCTGGTAAGTGGGTTGCGTGTTTGGCGCCCCTTGGATTCGACGGTTGCTGACGCAGGGGCGTTTCTTAGGCATCCCATATGTTAACCGGGCGGAAGAACTCGCCCTGAAGGCTCGCAGAGAGAACGAGGCCAACAACCCCGACATCCCCATCGACGACAACAATCGGGACTTCTTCGAGCAAACCAAGTATGAACAGCAAAGACCTCTTAGTTTGACCTTCTAGTAAATGGTGAGCCACTGTAGGGTGCTGATCGACACTTGGCTTCAAGACTCTACCGAGAAAGCACTGGAGGTCCCCGCCGGCAACGGTTACCTGAGACGCCTTGTATACCAAATCGTGAGAAACAAGTAAGATCCGAGGCTTTGCCGACGCACGCTCGAAAATGGCCTCATCCAATCTCCATCTAGCTACAACGGCTTCGTGAGTGCTCAGAAAAAGGACCGAAACATTGAAATCGTCAAGCTGTCTGTCGAGGAGAAAGACAAGAACGCCCAGGATGCCGACAATCGGGAGGCCGAGGTAAGCAACGTGGATTGGCAGCCAAGGTAGATGCGCCACTAACCCTCCGCCCCAGTTCAGCAAAATGGTCAACTTCAGCAGCGTCATCCAGCTAATGATCGACGCGCAAAAGCCAATTGTGGGTCACAATTGCTTCCTGGACATGTGTCACACCATGCGGCATTTTGTGGACGACCTTCCCCTGCACGTCAAGGAATGGAAGAATGCTCTCCAGAATCTGTGGAGTTTGTACGTCGAGTGGTTGGCCATGATCACTGCCACCTACTAACCAGCCCTTCTCTACAGAGTGATTGATACAAAGCATATCGCCAATCAGCATCCAACACTGCAGGTGACATCTTGCATTGATCTGATTCCGCATTGAGTACTCACTAACAATCACTGCGACTCTCCTTAGCCATTGATTCAAAACCAGCCCTCTGCCGGCTCCACGGCGCTGTCGGATTTGACTGCCCTGGTTCAGCAGGAGCCGTTCTTGAGCGCCATACCTGATATCGGTAGGTTGTGAGCTATGGCTGCTGGCAGGATGGATACTAAGCTCCTTGTAGATTTTGACCCTGAATTCACTCGTTACAGTACGTCGGACAGCCCGCATTACCACGAGGCCGGTTATGACGCTCATTGCACCGGGGTAGTATTCCTGCGTCTAACACACTATCTCCTCAGCCAGGAAGGTTGGTGGTCATTCCACGCGGCGCAGTCATGATCCCCATACTAACAGGCCCTTGCTTGCAGAATTCCCGGTTACGAATGTCAGCAAAGCACTGCTCACCTCGCCTGCTTTGACATCGTATTACAACAAGCTCAACCTGATGCGCTCCGACCTCAAAACCCTGAATCTTACCGGCGCAGAAGAAGGTACGACAACCCGCCAACAGCATGTGTGTGTGTGCATGATGCTGATCTTTGTCCATGCCATCTAGCACCAGAGCCACGTGCCACTCATTTCATTCTCACCTCCATCCCTCCCAACTTCCGCAACAACGACCTGCAAGGGTTGTTCGAACACCTAGGGACCGTTAGCATCCATTGGGTAGACGACTGGACCTGTTGCATTGCTTTGCATGACGAAACCAAGGTAGCACAGATGCCGGTGGGCAGATTAGGAGACGCAAGAAACGAGGTGGTCGAAGAGGATGGAGAGATCCAGGAGTCCAAGCCATCGGACAATATCGTAATTCATACGTATGCCGACTGGTGGAATCAAATACTTTTCGATGGTATTCACCAACAGTTGCTCTCCGCTATGTCCCGTACTAACCCCGCATCAACCCAATTCTGTAGTTGAGAACGCATCCCCCGCTGTGCATCGCAAGCGACCTCCGTTCGACCCCGCCTCCGTTGACCGTAATTCCAAAGTCCGTCGTCTTGGCTAACCACCGGAGGCGGAGTGCATTTTCCTAAGCGACCCCTCTTGTCCACTAGCGCGATCGTATTTTTGGAGGATTATTTAGGATGGGATGTTACCCGATGGGATGTACCTTGGCCTTTCAAAGGGAGAGTGCATCGCACCGGAGCATCTTATTGCACGGGTGTTCAAATGGGTGTGTTTGTCCTCTTTTGTTAGTTGCGAGTGAGAGTATTATCATAGAATTACATAAAGAACAGATTCATTGACCACGATGTCCCCAGTGTAATGGACGGTTGGTTCGCAATGCTGGTTGCGAGTAGGGAAGACACCACTCTGTTCATGGTAGAGCTGCATCTATTCCAACCGCGAGGATCGGGTGCACCCATGCTCCGCGCCATCTGAGCGGTGAGCGTGAGCCAGGCCTGGAGGTGCCGGGTACCGGGGTGGAGTGCACTATTGTTTATTCATAAAATATTGGAAATTCCGCGAAAATTTGAGGATCCTCTCACGAGGTACCAGAGAATCATGGCTGCTAGTTCAAGTATATACATGGGATCCCTAGGGAACCAACTTTTGGGAAACAGATGCTTGGTTGAAGCCGGGCTTGTTTGGCCCCGCCCAGTTCATCGGGACTTGCGCTTACGGTGGTTGGGTGGGTACGGCCCTGCCGGGGCAACCTCGGTAAAGACCTCATGGGAGTAGAGATCGGGATATTCATGAAACGGGGGGCTTGGAGAAAGACCGTTAAGCTGCGTGAACGGGATACTTTGATGGCAGTTCCAGCTCGTGCTGCCGGAAGGGTAACCATTCCAAGCACACGGCTCGTTCTGCGCGCGCCAAAACATGTTGGAGAAACTGGAGGTGGAGGGTAACAGCGGGGCTGGAATCAACTGCTCGAAATTCTCGTGTTCGGTATTCTCCGGTCTGGGGTCCAGGCTCCATTTGGCAGCCCCCTCGTACCCCTCTGCAAGGCCGTGGATATCACCGAAGCCCTCGGTGGAAAGGAAATGGCCCTCATCATCGTCAGGGCAGTTGGAGACGGCTGCATAGTTTTTGATGGGCTTGCGAAAACGATGCTGTTTGATGATGTCGGGGCTCAGCTTGATCTTCGACAGCTCCATGAACGCCTGTGGCGGATGCAGTAAGCCTAGATGAATATCTGTACACGGGTTAGCAACTCTCCTCAATCAGAACGCTGGATGAGAAGGCTGTCTCTGGACCGACATATGGGCTACCTTCTAGGGTGTGATAGCAGATCAGATGCTGGCAGGTATTGTTCAGCTCGATGGCGATTGTCTTCTTGATCAACCCGCCATACTTGAACACAAAGATACCCTTGTTACTCTCCAGCACACTAGATTTGTCTATGTCCCGAAGTTCGGTCTCATCCTCCACCCTTTTGCCACCGGATTTCCTGGGTGCTATCTTCTTCGCTAGCTCGCGATAAACCAGAAAGTTCCCCAAGATCCGGGAGGGAGACCATAACCGACCATCGGTCCAGCGCTTGATCCCGCTCTCCTTCTCGTCAAACACGTAAACGGATCCCGAGCGCAGCTCCTTTTTCTCCTTCTCGTGGAGGCGTCTGCGCATCCTGGTCAGTATATCTCTATTGCACGCCTCTTTGCGCCGAGTCAGTATGGGGATGACGGGAAGTTGCACAGAGAGCTACCTACCAACAATTATCAAAGCATCTCTCGTGCTCTCCACCAAACCTAGAGAAAGCGAGTCAATACGCATGCGATACTGGGCAGCCGGACCGAATCCCTACCAAAAAACGTCTCCATGGTTGCCATGATTTGCGGTGGAGCGAAGGTGGGGGTTAGCGTGGGGTTGGGGGAAACTTGGGTGCGAAGGGATTCCTGAGAATAGTCGCCTCAGCTCTTGCCGGGCTGGTCATTCTGCAACCGCATTATATGTTGCGAGCGGACTGGAAATTAGGTTTCAGGTTTATTTGATGAGATTTCTCGAGCGATCTGCGATGGAGACACCCAAGATACGTCAATGATTTGGGAATGACAACATCCGCTTCGATGCTCCGAATGGGATGCTTTGATCAGGCAGGGAGAGTGGCCGCTGAGGCCGTCACTCTTTTCCATCTATTACCCTTCGCCGTCGAATATCTATCGCTGACTGTTGTGGTCTTGGAGTCTGTTTTATTCGTTTGGTCCGAGCTGGCATTTGATTTGAGAGCGTGCGGGAAGCTGAGCTCGACCTACGTGCGGCGATTTCCTGGCCTGGTGTCTACGCCCTGAAACATCCCTGATCCGTGCAAAAACCTTAATGTGATCCTGGATCCAGATGCAACACAGGTATTTGCGGCCACATCAGAGGTGAGGCCAGCTGGAGTGGCTGCTAGCTAGCGAGCGGTGTATCATTCTTAAGGTGATCACTTAGAGCAACCCACTCTGGCCATGTCCATCTGACCAGCCTGGGATTTACCTTTATAAAACCTGATATTGATGCCATCGGTGGAATCAAGGGGATTTCGCCAGTCGTGGCAAGGGACACCACACCACTAACTACCATTGGCAATAATTAACTCGGTGGGCATGCTTAGTGATTCGACAATGCCAGCACCTGGCCTTGAACTATTGATGCACTCGATGCAATCACCGACACCACACACCTGTCTTGTGTTTGTTCCCGGATAACTGATCATCACCTCATGCCAACCGCGCTGCTGCTGCTGCTCGATGGAACCCTCGAGTCGCCCCTGGGTGGCCTGCTGGTACCAAGCCGAATGCCACTCCAGCCCACATACAAGTAGTCTGAGGCCTACCCCACCGCAGTTAGTTACCGAAACCTCCTCGACCTGGCCCTGTCTATTAGTCTGCACACACCTTCCCTTTGGGATCCTCTGATCCGTGAGGTCGGTGGACAATCGGGCTGTGGAGGATGGGCTGTCGGGGAGTTGTCCACAGACATTATTTTCCATACTTCCAGATCCACGGAACTGCTGTTCGCATTCCTGATATGATTTCAGGAAGCTGATGTTGCCCACTGAGAAATTCCCAAATCCACCGATTATTCACATGGACCAAATCAAATGTAGCCGCTGCAGCCGATGGTGGGATTTCTGAGCAACTGAGCCTGCCTCCGACTCGGATCAGAATCACGATCGCAGTCCGTCTTGCCCATACTCGCACTCTCCACGAGGCTTGTTCGACAGCAATGCTTGGGAAGGGTGATGAGACATTATCACGATAGCGACAGGAGACCACCTGCCTCCCATCCACACCCACGGCGTCTCTTTGAGAGGAAGCCTCTCTTCGCATCTGCCCCAACCCGACCCTGGCACGTGACGTGAGTATAACGGCTACGATGTTTTCTCGCGGCGCGACATACGAAGCATGTCCAGAGTGGCTCTGCCCAAACCACCGTAGCCGCTTCAAGGCTATGTAGCTTGGACCTCCACAGCGTTGCTTTACGTCTTATCATTGGCAAGTCCTACTCACGGGAAGATGAGGGCGCGATGAGGCCACTCCCCATGTGTCCTCACGATATTGGAAGGGCATACATGCGATCACCTGAACCACTGATATTTCCCGAAACCGGCAGGCTTCCGAGTGTGCTGATTTTCTAATCCTCTTGGTCAGGAAAGTGACCACCCATCGCACCATCACCCACGCCTGAAATCCACGGAACCGACCTCTGCAAATCAGGCTTCCGGGGGGGATGTCCATCACACTCGCATATCTCTGAACTGCGGGATGGGATGCTCAGAAGGGACCCTAGAGGTTAGATGTGGAGTTTTAAATGCTGATGGTTCAAACCGGTCACTCTGATCAACCAGTACGGTAGCACAGGAAGGGATGGCATTGATTGCACCCAGGGTCGCCATTCTCCATGCCAGATCGACATGGGAGCGATTTGCGAAACTGCTGATGCCGATGGAAAGTGCTACAGTTGAGCACTCGTCCAAGAGGCACGCATCGTTCCGATCATCACTCCCCAAGTGCCCTCCGAGCTGTAGTGGCATCTATGGACTCGGGGAATAGTCGTGGAATCTCCTCTCTTTTGTGCCGCCTGATCCCGCATCCATTGCGCACCACCGGGGCTACTGGGACGCCACCGACACCTGTGGCTGACTGGAGCAGCATCGGGCTTGTCACCAGCATACCAACCCTCACCACCCGTACCCATCTCCCCCCTTGGGGAAGTTGATTCGGTTGGCTGGAGATCAAGTGAATGGATATGTACATGGCATCCAGGTGATGCTTCATTGATCCACGGAGAGAGCAAGATCGGTCCAGTAGGGTGAGTAGAAAAAATTTTCCCGAAAAAATTGAGTGACTTCAGACCTGGTATTCCTTGACGGCGAATTGGCTTAGACAAATATGGCTTTTCGAGGAATCCGCGTCGCAGTAAGGTCATTTCCTTTCACCAAGCCCAGCTTCGTAGCACAACGGACCTTCTCGGTCTCCCCATGGATTGCCTTCCCCCGTACCAGACCCACGGCGGCTTCCCTCAGCAAGCCTATCTTCTGGGACCCTATGGAGGCCGGGCCGAACCAAGAAGAGCCCCCCGAGAAAACCAGGTTCACCGACTTCATCCCCAAAAAGAAACACATCGCCTACACGGAAAACCTGTTTCCAAAGAACCCGTATCACTTGAAAGACACTGAGAAGCTGGCACAGCTGAGAACAAACGACGTCAAAGAGGTATATATACCCCTTCGGGGTCTGGAAACACCCGGCTTCTTTGCTGACAAGTGACGGACTCGCGAACACGTTGCGTCTCATTCATTAACGGTTGATTTCGGATTTGTAGGTGGCCTTTATTGGGAGACATGGAGTCGGAGTACGTCCCAGCACAAACCCTTTTTCGGGACCACCACTAAGACCTTTATCACCCTTAGAAAACGGCGTTGATCCATGCAGTCGCTGGTCGAAAAAAGATGGTTAGAACCTTCCAAGGGCACAAGAAAGACCGGGTAAGATATGTATCATTGCCATCGGCTATTGACCACACGACTTATCATGTTGACACTCCGCCAGAAACGCACCACACTCCCCACCTTCTTCTCGGTTGACGACAAATTGATCTTGGTCGATACACCGGGCTACAGCCGTAGTAGCTGGAAGGACTGGGGACCCGAATGCTTGGCATACTTCACAAAGCGGAAGCCAAAGTAAGCTGCAGAGAAACAGCACATCTCAAGGCGCCTGGGTTATTTACGATTCTTTTGATAATCCTCTAGCCTTGCTCGAGTTTTCCTGTTGCTGGAATCGTTTGAAGGATTAAAGACGGCCGACCGGAAGATGATCAAGCTACTAGAGAAGTACCAGATCGAATATCAAGTATGCCTCTCAAGTTGTCTCCTCAACTAGCCCATTACTTACATACTTCTGTCCCAAGGTGGTGATTACCAAGGCCGACTATTACACCAACATCAAATTTCGCTCCCAGAAATCGATCATCGAAGACGACCTCTACGAATCCACCCAGATTTGCTTCCCGCAAGTCCTTCCCGTAGCTCTACCCAAGAAGAAAGGGATTGACGAGGTTAGATGTGCTGTCATTAGAGCCTGTAGAATCCAGCCAGCTGACATCTAGGAGCCGTCACATGCATACTACTGTTGATAAATCATATTAAATTTCCGCCAAATGTGCACTTTCTTTTTCAAAATGGGACTTGATGATCGCTAGGTTGGTTGGATTGCGAGTGGAATACGGTTCCTTTGTGGGGTTGGGTGAAGTTTATTGCTGTTTGCGCTTGAAACGCTTGATTTTGTGCCGAGGATTTGCAAGGACTGTGGCTACACATGATGGCCCCATTGATTATCGAAGGAGTCCCCCTGCGTAGACGCGCTAATCCAAACATTCAAATAGGCGCATCGTCGTACACAGCAGCCAGCGGGCCTTGCAGCCGTTGTTGAGGGCTGCTGGTCGACTGCCCGAGTAAACCCAAATGAACATCGGTGCGTTCACAATATTGTTTATTAAATGAAGACTAGTTCACAACTTAGAATTTCATGGAGTGAGGAGCTTGGCCCTTTCTAAGAGTGAAAGAAGCATTCAAGTACGAGCGGAGGTGTGGGACTTGAGAAACGGCGGCAAGGATCTCCTTGTCGACAGACTTCTGGTCAGCACTGCGAGATTCAGGGATGACCTTCTTCTTTTGTTCCTCTCCGAAGAACTCCTCTTCAGTACCCTTAGCCTTGGCAGCCTTCTCCTTCTTGAAGTAGGCGTCATCGAACTTGGCATCAACGTTGACATTGCTCAAGTCAACCTTGGTGGAGGTAGCAAGGACGTAGGCTTGGTTGACGCGTCTAAGGGGAACTCCATTGACCTTGTATGGACCAGTAACCAACAAGAGGCCGGAGGCAAGTTGCTTCAAGAAGACAACTCTCTTACCACGGAAACGACCGGCCAAGAGGACAAGGACGGTACCGGGGGTAATGGTGGCACGAAGCTTGGTGGGCTTGGCAACCTTGCGAGAGGCCTTGGGTTGAGCAACATCCTCAGCAGGGTACCAACGGGAAGCCTTGTTCAAAGAGACAACACGTTCACTGCCGTTCTTCTCGCCGTTCACCTTGACAGTCTTGGTGGTGGCAGGGGCAGCAGCAGCCTTTTCGGCGGCCACCTTTTGCTTCTTATAAAGAGCGCGCTTGGAGAAGGCACTGGAACGAGAGAGGCGAGTAATGCCTGGAGCAAGGAAGGAGTTGCGAGATTTGTGCATCTTTGAACCACTAAAATAATGCAAGCAGTTGAGTTACAGGTATGTTATTGATGTATGGGTCGCGTTCAATCGAATGGATTGTCGATTAAATTGGTAATCGCTAAACTATGTATCATGAAAACACCGATTCAAGGGCACACTAGCTATAGTTGCATCCATCATAATTAGAGCCGTACGTTACCTACCAGTTATGGAGTATCAGCAATGACCACTCTTTGTGGATGGAGGAGAGAAGGTTCACCGGAGTTTTGTTGAAGACATTTATTTCTTGGATTACTCCGCATCAACATACTCACTTTCTTCGCACAAGTCACCAATCAAATACCTTCTTGAGGGGATCCTGCAAAATTTGGTGATCTCTGCTAAAAAATTTTGTTACTGCTACCCATGCCCGAGCAGACGTTCCTGATGGACGGCTTAGGCTTAGATTTGCTGGCTTGACAGAATCTTGGGGAAATCGACGGGTAAAAATATCCTGAATTGATAATATCTCCATTCATTTCGGCTCGTAGGTGCTGAAAAAAAACCTCTCGATTTCAGCGGGATGTGCGCACGTGGTGGAATTTGCGATATCCATATTCCATATTCACAATCACTCATCGTAAGGCTTGGTCGCTTCTTTAGCTGGGCTACACCGTGCATTCCTACATGATGGCGCAATACGATCTGACCTCCAGGATGGTCCCTTTTTTGGACAGACATCTGGTTTACCCCTTGTTGGAATTCCTCACCTTGAAAGAGGTAAGTCGCCTCTTCGAGGATTCTCGCGGCCTCCAATCTTTAATCAGAATCGTCCCTCATTTTAGATTTACCCAGAGGAGGACCTTCTTCAAGCCAAGTATGACCTCTTGTCCAAGACCAACATGATTGACACAGCTGCGGAGCTGTTCAAGCAAATCCATCACGTAGAAGAGGCGCCTGCCGGTAAGCTTAGCCTCCATTCTGGCCCATGGATTATCCGCTCCCTAAGACCTTCGCTGATTGTTTGCCTACCCGTCAGAATTTACCGAGAAGCGAAAAAAGGTCATCAGCACCCTTGAAGAGCTTCAGAACGAGGCCGGAAAAGTGCTGGAAGTCATTGAGAAACCGGAGGTCATCTCTGCCCTGAGGCAAGACAAACTCCAAAACCTGCACTTTTTGAGAGAGAAATACAACGTAGGCTAAAGTCAACCCTTCCTGCACTGGCCCTAACTGGGAACTAAACCATCACACTTCCCTATAGATCACCCCAGAGATGGTCTCCACCCTCTACCAATTTGGTAAATATCAATTCAACTGCGGTATTTATGGCGCCTCAGCAGACATGCTTTACCACTTCAGAGTTTTGGTATGTTGCTTTGGATATTTATGGAAGAATGAACCGTCACTAACATGCGGGGCTTACTCCAGTCCACTGACCCAGAGATGAATCTTTCCGCCCTCTGGGGTAAGCTTGCCTCCGAAATATTGACCGGAAACTGGGAGGTTGCATTGGAGGATCTACACAAGCTCAAGGACGCCATCGACCAAAAGAGCTTCCCATCTCCTTTGCACCAACTCCAACAACGTAGCTGGCTCATTCACTGGTCGTTGTTTGTCTTTTTCAACCATGCCCAAGGCCGCGATGGCATTATCGACATGTTCTTTCAGCCGCAGTTCATCAACACCATTCAATCCAGCTGTCCTTGGATGCTTCGCTATCTCGCCACTGCAGTGATCACCAATAAGCGCAGAAAGAGCATTATGAGGGAGCTGGTACGGGTCATCGAGCAGGAGTCCTATGTCTATGAAGATCCCATCATCGAGTTTGTCAAGTGTCTTTATGTCAAGTTTGATTTCGAGGGTGCTCAACAAAAGCTGGGCGAGTGTGAGCAAGTGCTAGCCAACGATTTCTTCCTAGTTGCTACCTTGGACGACTTCATCGAGAACGCCCGCTGCTTCATACTCGAGACCCACTGCCGTATACATCAGAAGATTGACATCAACGAGCTATCCCAGTCGTTGAACATGTCGCAGCAAGAAGGGGAAAAGTGGATCGTCAACCTTGTTCGGGATACCCGAGTCGACGCCAAGATCGATTTCCAGGAAAACACGGTCCTGATGAACACGAGCTACCCTACCATCTACCAGCAAGTCATTGAGCGCACCAAAGGACTCTCATTCAGATCCCAGGTACTCGCCACTAGCATTGAAAAGAGAGAAAGTGCCATGGCTGCCGCCAACGAGGCAGTCACTGTTGCTGAGTAGGGTTCGAGAACCTGTTCACACCCAAGTTTATCCGGTTGGCCATGATATTCCCCCACCGTTTTGTTCCTGAAGCACAAAGAATAAAGGGAGTTCATCTGTACAGGGGCATATTTCACCCACCAGCCTCTTTGATTTGATTTGATTTACGAGACCGTTCAGCGTAGTTTAGCGGAAAGCCCACGTCGACATCAATGACCTCTGGCAGAATGCGGGAGATAAGGTATCCGCGGGAACAAGCCTCCCCTCGATGGCCAATCCCGAGGCAGGGTTGAAGAATCGGCGTTGATGAGCGTGGATGAGGTAGACAACTTTCCATGCTCGACTAAACCCGGTTCTATCCATGTACACTACTAACTAGGGAAGGAAAAATTTTCCAGTCGGATCCGCATCGACTGGCTATCATCGCACGATGCCAGTCGGATCCGATCTGCGGCCAAGCTGAAGTATTACTGGCATACAGCATGTTGACGGCCAATTCTCTCGAAAAATCATTCAAACCAGAGAAATTTGATCAACGCTGCAAGAAAAAAAAAAGAAAAAAAAGATCATGTTCCGACACTTCGGTTCTAAAAAGAATCCATATGCGAGCTTGGAGAGCGAACTACACCTCCTTCTAAAGCTTGAGATTAGTCATGTCGATTAAGGAAGAAACCGAACACATGAATTCCGAGGAGATGGAACACGAAACTCTCCAGCAAGCTGAGGAGAACGAGGAGTACGAAGCTGGCTCTGACGCTGAGGTCCCGGAGGAGAGCGAAATCGACAAAGACAAAATAGAGATCATCGCCGGTAGTAGCGTTGACTTGACTGCTGCCACCTTTTGCTTAAAGGACGAGGACCATACTCTTGGAAATGCCTTAAGATATGCCATTATGAAGAAGTAAGGCACTTTGCTCCTATTCCTTCCTCACCCGCCAGCCAACTAACAGCTTCTCTAGTGCTTCTGTTGACTATTGCGGTTACACCATTCCTCATCCTGCCGAAGCCAAGCTTAATCTTCGCATTCAGACAACTGGTGAGGGCTTTCCGTCACCTTTTCAGAGTACCCCCGCTAACCTTTCCTTTCAC
The DNA here is from genome assembly GCA_002104905.1 of Basidiobolus meristosporus CBS 931.73. Taxonomy (NCBI): domain Eukaryota; kingdom Fungi; phylum Basidiobolomycota; class Basidiobolomycetes; order Basidiobolales; family Basidiobolaceae; genus Basidiobolus; species Basidiobolus meristosporus. The sequence continues at coordinate 1,262 of MCFE01000205.1, read as the reverse complement.
AGACGACACTACCGCCGTCGATGCTCTCCAGCAGGGTCTTGATGATCTTACCGCGATGTGTCAACATATACTTGATACTTTCCAAGGAGATCTCGACAAAGGAGAATTCACCTACGAAGAAGCTTAACTGGTCTACTTTGCTCGAACAAAATCCCCTTTAGAACGCAAGTATCGATAGAACATATGCTCTTTTCTTTCTTCACGAACATTGCACGCCTGTATTACATATCTTTAATAAACCTCCAGCTTTTCGCCTCACAGGTCATGCTTTTATGCTCATTGCATGATTGAGGGTGGAATGGAACCAAGGGGTTTGGTGTGATTTGGTGTATCTGCTTACTGTGAGCAAGGGGGAAAGGCAGTACCATTGCAGAGACTAGCATGCTTTCTGGTTGATGCTCCAAAATCTTACACAGCCAAAGTCATCACAGCAGTCCTACTTTTGCCAGCCCCTTGGTTGATCACATTCAAGCGCTCCTTCATGCTCAATAGCTTCCACAGGAGCAGATAATGAGAGATCCAGCTGCTTTGCAGGCTGAACAGATCTCAGGCTGTTTAGCCTAGATCCCTCTGTGATCCGCACCATCTCCTCATTGCACCCCTCCCCTTCTCCCCATATGTTGTAACACGGGACATTCTAAATATGAAACCTTGCTCGTATCATCCGAACGGTTTCCTTGCTGGCCAGCGTAGTTATCTTCATCGATACTAAATATAGATTGGCGTCATGGGTGTTCCAATAGAGTTACGGAGCCCGCAATTTAACCGGGATGATGAAATAATTTTCATTAGTTGTGCAACAGAGTTGGTTTACAAAACACCATTCCATGCCACAGATCAAACGAATCTAGCCCGGCCACCCACCCCACCCCCTCAAGCTCAGATGGTTAAAATTTCATAACCTCTGGGGGGGGGAAAGTCGTGTTGGTGGAGCAGAGTCCGCCCGGAAGCTGGTCAACTTTGGGCATCAGTATTGGCCAACCAAGCGCACTTGGCGTATTCCAGAAATGCACCATCTATGTCGGTAGCTCTCAAAGAACTGATGGTTGGGAGTGAGTGAGAGACAAAAGTCGGGATCGCCCCTACGATTTCCACATCCCACCAAGCTACCGTCCATCATTTTCCCAAACAATCGAAACGCCCAGCATAGGGCTGTGTTGTTGCACCGAGGATGCATGGAATTCTACTAGAGCCCAAGGCCTGCTCGGCTGCCGCCCATGATGCACTGGGATTGTGTGGCGCCATCTTATCTAACCTCATAA
>MCFE01000204.1:0-130452 GCA_002104905.1 Basidiobolus meristosporus CBS 931.73 | reverse complement strand
AACCTAACCCTAACCCTAACCCTAACCCTAACCCTAACCCTAACCCTAACCCTAACCCTAACCCTAACCCTAACCCTAACCCTAACCCTAACCCTAACCCTAACCCTAACCCTAACCCTAACCCTAACCCTAACCCTAACCCTAACCCTAACCCTAACCCTAACCCTAACCCTAAACCCTAACCCTAACCCTAACCCTAACCCTAACCCTAACCCTAACCCTAACCCTAAGTTTCCCGATTCTCCAGTTTACAAGACCTTCTCACTAGAGGAATCTCTGCTCTCAAGATTCACTTCACTTATCAAAAACTCCCCTTCACCTGCTGTTACCCACTTCCTCAAGGATTATTATATTTCTCAAGCTTATCTGCTTCACTCCCCCATGAACCTGAACTCCAGTGTACTCTGGGATACTGCCTTAGCTTTAGCTTAGATTTATTCATATTCAACTTGGTGTTTACTTTGGGAATCTTCTATTCCCAGCTGGCTTCTTTATTTGTAGTTAGACTTGTCTGAAATCAAATAAAGATTTCACCTACCTTGGTGACTTTCCCTCCCCCTAACCCATAAGTAAATAAAGATTTCACCACTTGGTGACTTTCCTCCCCCTAACCCTGCAAACCAACTTAAATGGAAATCCATCATTTCTGCCTTAAATTCCAGCTACCTATGTTTCCCTAACCCAAAAACACATAACCTCCTGGAAAGCGCAATCTCCTATTCTAAGTCACTACAAATCACTGAGCATATTAGAATATGGGCTCATATCATGGATACCTTGCCCTTATTAAATATGAATGCTACCACAAGGTCCATATCAAGAGTATACAATACCATGAGACCCCAAGCAAGGAGTATACCATCCCCAGATAAACTGGCCCCTATATTCTGTGATTCATCCATGCATCCCACTCCTCCTTTCTACCATACTGGTAGCATATCCAGCAGTCCAACATCTCCAATTTTGATTGCAGCCAAGCTTCTGGAGAAAATTTCAAAGAGGCTTCCTGCAAATACTGCACCTGGACATGACTTGATTACCTACAATCTACTTGGGGTGTGCTACTCCAGAATGAGTCACTTAATTATCCCATTCTACTCTATCTGTGCCTGACAATTGACTACCCCAAAGGCCCGGTCACAGGCAAATGAAATACCCTTATACAAAGGGAAGGGGAAACACTCACTCCCAGGTTCTTACTGGCCAGTTTCACTCCTACCAGCCTGCCAGAAAATCTTTGAGCTTATAATAGCAAGATCCTTGCAATCTCAGCTATATCCATTCCATCCTTCTCAGTTTGGCTTCTTGCCCAAACTCTCCTTGGATATGGCTGTAGTGCTAAGCCATGATCATTCACTTCAATTCTCATTGCCAACCATTCTGTTTGACATTACTAAAGCCTTTGACTCTGTGGACAGAGCTCTGCTTTGGAGAAAGCTATTAGCAGTTACCACACTACCAATTACCCTTCTTGTACGTTCTCTATTTTGTGAGAACTCAGCCAAAATTTTGCATCTAAGTTGCACATCAGAAACTTATGAGGTTCCAAATGGAGTAGTCCAAGGATCTGTACTAGGTCCCTTACTATTTGTGATATTCCTACACAACTTACCTTTATTTCCAAAAGGCCCCTCACCAGACTCTCCCTATCCTCTACTAACTCTCTATTTGGACAATATCAAGATTGCTACTCCTAATCCCATAACAGACACTGCCATCTTTGAGAAGTACTTGGCTGGCAACAACCTCTCACTCTCAATTTCCAAGACAGTCCCAATTGGGTGCACTACAACTATACAGAACACAAGCATTCTGCCACAACAAACTGCAATATATCTAGGTCTGCCATTTTGTCAACATGGGATTGACTCAAAGCTCCATCTGAATAATAGGATCTGTCTTGCCCAACAGGCTCTCAAAAAGCTTCTGGTAGTAGTCACTCCAGACACTCCAATTCAAAAGATCCCTATACTTCTGAAGCAGTATGTACTGCTGGTACTTGAATTTGGTCTCCACATTAAACCCCTAACCTCCAGAGAACTTCACCGCCTGGATAAATTTCTCCATCAGTGTATCAGATCCTTGGTACCTTATCTTCCAGTATCTCCCTATATCCATGCAACTAATGGAGCCTTTGGGTTCTACCCATACCAAATCCAAATGGTCTATTTCCATGCTTCCTTCCTAGTCAAACTTCAGAAATCACATAACCCCTCCATCAAACAATGGCTTAAATCTAACTCCTCCCTGAAATCTTCTTGCTGGCACACCCTGGTTGGCTCTGCTGTAGTAACAGAGCTTGCTTCAATACTTCAAAAAGCTGAGAAACCAAGACTACTGGCTCAGGACCATCTAAGATCTATGTGGCAGAGCTACTTACAAGTCCACACACCTTTCCTACTACTCCTAATCCCCGGCTGGGCTCCAGTCTTGGATTATATTCATCAGAAACATCTAAAATTTGTACTTCCCCAAAACCCTTGAATTTTATATTTACCCCTGATGAGCGTTACTTGATTGAAACAAGCATTAGAGATGAAACAAAACATAAATTAGATTACTTATTAGAGAGGTTCTCAACCACTTAATTGGCTACTTTATTTGTACTTAGATTAGTTCTTAACTCAAATAAAGATTTCACCAACTTGGTGACTTTCCCTCCCCTAACCCTAACCCTATAAATTTTTACAACAAGAACCAGATTATATCTTAGACTCCACCACTGCAACAACCCACTGATTAAGGCCCAAAAGAGAACACACCACACTACACCTGGCTCCTGCTGGAGAACTATACTTGGTGATCCTGAAGTCAAGAAGTTTGCTCATTATATTCTGCAGTCAGAAAAACTCAAGCTGGCCTACCTGAAGTACTTGACAGACCTTTGGCAGCAATATCTGCAGCAGCACACTCCCTTTATGATGAATATCAATCCTTATCACATTCCCCTCATTAATGTTGTTCACAAGTCATTCTTACCTCTCTTGCTACCCCCCTTCCCACTGAACAGTGTCTTGAGCACTGAAGAACTATCATCACTTCATATTAATTTACCTACAAACTCCCCTCTGCTACACATTCTTGCATCAAAGCTACAACAGTAGCACTGGCTTCTTTGTTTCAGCTGAGATAAAGATTTCACCTGTTGGTGACTGTCTCCCCCCCTATCCCTATCCCTAACTTTGATAGTTCCTTCTCCCACTGCATCAAGTGTTCTATTGTCACCTATGAAAACCTTATTGATTGGAATTTCTTGATATTGGGTATGAAGCTCTTTTTGGTGTGTGCAGTGCTGAGATGCTCCAGAGTCAATGAACATGTCACAGATACATTTTCTTAGCAGCTGAGTATGACTGGTAGGTGTCTTCTAATGCCTTCCAGGCATTCTTTGCCATTTTTGCTTTTGAGCATTGAATTAGCAATTTGTCTTTAACATTAAGGCAAAAGCAGTTAAAGGCACTTCAATTGTTCTTCTGGTACTTCAAAGCTTCCTCTCCCACATTTTTAGGGGGCATTCTTCTCCCATGACAATATCCCAAAGGCCTCTTTCTTGTAACAGCATCTTCATCTTCACCTTCCACACCTGGTAGATAGATCCATCCAGCTATTCAGCAGAGGGAAAAAGTCCAGTAATAGCAGTAGTAGACATTACAGAGAGTGTCAGCTTGGGGCTCATAACCTGTTGTAAGAGTCTTGGAGATATAGGAAGTAACTGGGAGGACAAGTAGATTATGTGGTTTTCACTTATTGATCAATTGAATGTAAAAGTAGTATTTATACTTTTACATAGTTTTTGCATAACAGACATGTAGAATGAGTTAAGGAAGGTTCCAAGAACATATGTGCAAAGTCTGGGGCTATTTGGACACTTTGAGAATTTTCATGCTCTGGGTACCTGGTATTTTGGTGAAATTGTTCCAAGTAAATCCCAACAAGGAATTTGGTCAGTATTCTCTAGGATTTGAAAGTAATGATCTAAGTGACTAAGTTGGGTGATTATTCAGGTGGAATTACAAATTTTTACAACAAGAACCAGGTTATATCTCAGACTTCACCACTGCAACAACCCACTAATCAAGGCCTGGAAGAGAACACACCACACTACACCTGGCTCCTGCTGGAGAACAATACTTGGAGATCCTGAAGTCAAGAAGTTTGCTCAATATATTCTGCAGTCCAAAAAACCCAAGCTGGCCTACCTGAAGTACTTGACAGACCTTTGGCAGCAATATAAAGCAGCAGGCTCCTTGTATGATGAGTTTCAATTCTTATCATATTCCTCTTATCAATGTTGTTCACAAATCATTCTTACCTCTCTTGCTACCCCCCTTCCAACTGAACAGTGTCTTGAGTACAGGAGAATAATCTTCAGAAAGCCAAGTGGAGCTTATACTTAAGATGTGAATTTCACAGCATTAGTAAATGCTTTCTAATTTCCTCATTGAGTCTAAGCATTAAAAGTTTCCAATTTCCTAAACACTATCAATTGCCAAGTTTTCAAGTTCACAATGTTTTGTATTATTACAACTCAGATGACTTTTGAGGCAAACTATATTGCAAATAAAGCATTGTTCACTAAAGTGACTACAGCACTGCTATTATTTGGCTGTACATCACTGAGACACTACTTCACTCACCAGATTCTCTGGCAATGGAAATGCAATTGATAAATATATTTAATGAATATGGCAACCACCAGCTACCTAAGTTTATATTGAATAACTAAATACAAGAATGGTATATTGTTTGGCATATATCAAGTATCTAGACCAATCTATGCCCATCTAATGTTAATAGGAGTCATATGGGCATAATATAACACAGGCTAGCCTCTTTTTTAGCCATTTCTAACTCATCTAAACCACCTTGTATCGTGGTTGACAGTCTCAGATCAGTACTCCTTGAAATAACCTTGACCGATCCATCTAATTTGTCAATGGTAACGCGTGCCAGGAGTAATGATCTTGTTCCTGTCAACAAGTTTGGCAATTTACCTTTATGGAATTGGTGAGCATCCTGGCACTAGTCCCAACCAATGAACAAGCGCCGTCCATCTCTCGGCCACTTTCTACCCAGTGATTGGCCACAACCTTGGAATCACATCGACTGTAATTAATAGACTCGCCCGGTACAGGTTACACACACTATGGAGATCCTCAGCCAACACCCTGCGCAATGATCCACACAGGCCACCATTTGAGCTACAAAATCCAAAGCTGCAGTTAGGATGCTCGGTTGACATGATTGCTGCTAAATGAAGGTACAGCACTTTATCTATCGTCTCTCCACCACTTATAAGTGTAAATGTCGTGGTGAGAAAATCATGGATCATGACTTGGAGCTAGCGGCTGGATTGAACTAGTCAGAAAGGGGATTTGCCTAATTCGGACGCTTGGTGGTTGACATGGTGCTGTTTTTAAGGGTGGATTCGGTGATGCTTTCGTCATCATGAAATGAGCTGGTCGTCACACAATTTCATTTAGTTTTCCAAACTGGTGCCGATTGGATCAGGCTCCGAGAGCTCTCCACTCGCTCCTGCAGCCCTGAAATCCTACGCTTGGGGAGATAAGACAAGGGCAGGATCTCTCAGGTTCAATCCAGCACGTTGGATTCAGGCAGGGCTACAGTTTCCAAGTTGGTGCATCGGCTACATGACCGGAAGATACGTCAAAAGAATTTCGTTGAAATCATTTATTGTAGTGGAATAATGGTGTGCATAATTAAAAATAAAATTACATATTATTCATTGAAATGATGAGTTGGGGAATAATCAAGGAATACTTGGGAGCTAAGTCTAATTAAGATCACCGGTCTTCACACCTTCAATATCGGCAGTTACCATTTCTTGAACAAGTTCTTCGAAAGTAACCTTGCGCTTCCAGCCCATGGTCTTTTGAGCCTTTGTGGGCTCGCCCAACAAGAGATCGACCTCGGTGGGGCGATAGTATTTGGGATCAATGCGAACACGGACAACACCGGTGTCAGCCTCCTTTCCGATCAATCCCTCAGCCTCTCCTTCCCAAACAATGTCCTTACCAATAACCTTGAAGGCTTTCTCAACATACTCACGAACGGTGTGGGTCTCTCCAGTGGCCAACACGAAGTCCTCAGCCTTGTCTTGTTGAAGCATCATCCACATGCCCTCGACGTAGTCACGAGCGTGTCCCCAATCACGCTTGGAGTCAACGTTACCCAAGTAGATGCATTCTTGCTTTCCAAGGTGGATGTTGGCAACGGCACGGGAGATCTTACGGGTGACGAAGGTACGGCCACGGCGGGGAGATTCGTGGTTGAACAGAATACCGTTGCAAGCATACATATCATAGGCTTCTCTGTAGTTGACAACGATCCAGTAGGCGTAGAGTTTGGCAACACCATAAGGGGAGCGAGGGTAGAAGGGGGTGGTTTCCTTTTGAGGGGTTTCGACAACTTGGCCGTACAACTCGGAGGTGGAGGCTTGGTAGAAACGCACGTGCTTGGTAAGTCCACAGGTACGGATGGCATCCAGCAAACGCAAGGTACCAAGACCGTCAACATCAGCTGTGTACTCGGCCATATCGAAGGAGACCTTGACGTGGGACTGAGCACCCAAGTTATAGATCTCAGTAGGTTGGATCTGAGAAATGATGTGCACCAAGCAGGTGGAATCGGTCAAATCACCGTAGTGAAGAACCATCTTGGGAGAGCCGTCCTCGTGGCGGTCTTGGTACAGGTGCTCAATTCTACCAGTGTTGAAGGATGAGGAGCGACGGATGATACCGTGCACGGTGTATCCCTTGGAGATCAACAGTTCAGTCAAGTAAGACCCATCTTGACCACTGATACCTAGAAATCAAGCAACGTTAAGACAAGGCCTCGGTGCAGCGCGGACCGATGAGCTACATACCACTGATGAGGGCTACTTTGCGCTTTCTGTATTCCTCTGGGGAGAGGTTAGAGACGGAAAGAGGAGTATCATTGATAGGAAGAGTCATTGCTGTAAAGAATATGTGAAATACAGTGATATGGTTCGAACAGAGGAGGCATCAGTAAATTTATAGATTGGATGAGGTTTGGGGTAGGTGTACGCTAATATGAAATAAGCCAATATCTCGAGAATATCGAGTACACCAATATATCAAATGTTGGGCTGGCGTACCAACCTTTTCTCATTTGGATATAATTGAAATGGATCCACTATTTTAGATCGTATTTGTTGAGGGACAAATGCCTTCCTTAATAAGAATGTCCGTTTAATTGTAGGGTATGGCCAGCCGTGAGGAGATGACGAGCACCTAACGAGGCCTACAGATCCGCCCATCTCGAGCCTATGGCGGGTGGTTTAATTTTAAGCAATGGGTATTAATATAGCTACGCCAAGGAGCGGTTAGATCCTTCGGCTGACCAACTACATCGCCGCCCCAATGCAAAGGGATATATGCCCATCCTCCGGCATCCTCTTCAGCACGCTCCCTGGTATAGAATGCGTTAATACAATCTGAAAGCGCTGAATACACAACTTCCATAATAGATAGGTCATTGTTTCATCGCAACACTGGATCTATCGGTGGCAATTGGCTGGACAGTCGCTAGCCAACATATTTTTAATATGCATCGAGCCTTGCTCTGCCATGAAATGAGATCGAAAGCGCTAAGGTGGATTTAATTGTAATCTGAGCTGTGGCACATTGCGAAAGGTGGACCTTCCAAATCCGTCGGAACATTAAACCCTTCCAATGATTAGTATCATGACCTTAATGTTAAACAGACGATGGACTCTTTGATAGCAGCTGGCACTCTGTGATCAAGGACACAGTATTACATTGCGCTCTATATGAGGGGTCCTACATGAACGACACCTACTCGAAGATATGGTGCACTAGTGCTCAACAAGGAAAGAATTGGGTGAACGAAGCACACAGCCATCCCGCAATTGAATGTACGGATCGGGCATGGCAATAGGTTGAGGTTGGCGAATCATGACCCTCCCTACATTTCGATGGATCGATTCCATTAATGATGTAATCGATGGCTCATCCATGATGGTTCAACAAACGAGATGGAAAGATAAGGTTACATATTGATTTCGTCCAAGCAAACTCTGATGGCTCGCCGCAAGGGTTTTTTGGAAATCACCAAGCCAAATAGCGCAAAGGCGACAGTGCTGGATTTCAGCCGTTCTATTCGGTAGCGAAACACCAGAAATGGTCATAAAATCACAGTCCTTCCGGCGCCCCCGTGGCGAAAAACAATCTATTGAATCTGGATTTTATTGGGTTGTCTGGGGACAGAACAATCCCTGGCATCTTCCCTGTAGCTCAATTGCGATATAGTCAGGCGGGTGAGTACGCGAATTGACGAGTGTTCATCACGCGGGAATGGGTCTACATTCTACTTGAAGCATGTTCCGTTGTTGTCAAGCCGGGGTACGGGATGATTACTATAATCCCGAGCTAACATTACTGATGAAGTGGTGATGATGTACTCGATTTGGCACCTCGTTTGCCTATAACCCTGTATGTTGCAGCACTCTTTAAATCAGTTCTCAGGGATCGATGGTTTCTGCCATATCCACCCCTCCAGTTGCAGTTTAGCTTGCAAAAACATTGGAGTAATCAGTGTTGTGCTACAATAGGAGGGCTTCAACTGATATGTGTATTGTGCAGGAATGGAGTGAAGGCAACTCATGACTTTTACTTTTCCTCTCTTGTGATTCTCAGGTTGCTGATTATCTGCCCATATCTCAAGATTTATCACTTGACAAGTCTAATTTGGATCTCCAATTCAGTCTGAAAATATTCATTGGGATCATGTTATGGATAGAGTAGATGGTGCTAAATGTCTGCCATATACTTTCAAGTTGATGAATGCAGGGATGTTGAATTGTAAATTTTGTATTTACATCTAAATATTCACTTGAGCTAAGTAACTTATATCATAGTCCACAGATTGTAGATAATTTGGCCTAGATTCCATGTTGGGATTTACTTGTAATATTTCACCATAATATTAGCTACCCAGTGCATGAGAAATCTCAATGTTGCCCAAAGAACCCACAACTTTGCACACATGTTCTTGTTGTAAAAGTTTGTAATTCTACCTAAATATTCACCTAACTTAGTCACTTAGATCATGACCTACAAATTTTGGAAAATACTGACCAAATTCCTTGTTGGGATTTACTTGGAATATTTTCACCCAATATCTGGTACCCCAAGCATGAAAATTATATAAATTGTCCAAACAGCCCTCAGCTTGGCACACATGTTCTTGGGATCTTCCTAAACCTTTTCTATGTGTTTGTTATGCCACAATCATGCAAGAGTATAAATAGTAATTTTATATTCAATAGATCATTAAGTGAAAACCATATAGTCTACTTTTTCTCCCAATCAATTCCAATATATCCAAGACTCTTACAACACTTGTTGTATATTTTGTAATTACACCTAAATAGTTACTTAATTTAGTCACCTAGATTGTAGTCTACAAATCTAAAGAATTCTGGTCAAAGTACTTATTGTTGTAAAAGTTTGTAATTCCACCTAAATATTCACCTAACTTAGTCACTTAGATCATTACCTTCTAATCACAGGGAATGCTGACTAAACCCCTTGTCAGGATTTGCTTAGAATATTTTCACCAAAATACCAAGTACCCAGAACATGAAAATTCTCATAGCTGTCCAAACAGCCCCAAACTTTGCACTCATGTTCTTGGGACCTTTTTTGACCTATTCTATGTTGTAAGAGTCCTGGAGATATTGGAAGTGATTGGGAGAACAAGTAGATTATGTGGTTTTCACTTAGCGATTTATTGAATGTAAAAGTAGTATTTATACATTTACCTGGTCTTGGCATTATAAACATGTAAAATAGATTAAGGAAGGTCCCAAGAGCATGTGTACAAAGTTTGGGGCTGTTTGGACAGCTTTGAGAATTCTCATGTTCTGGGTACCAGGTATTTTGGTGAAAATATTCTAAGCAAATCCTGATAAGGAATTTGGTCAGTATTCTCTAGGATTTGAAGGTAATGATCTAAGTGACTAAGTTAGGTGAATATTTAGGTGGAATTACAAATTTCTACAACATTCTACATGTTTGTTAAGCCAGGACCATGTAAAAGTATAAATACTACTTTACATTCAATAAATTAATGAATGAAAACCACATAATCTACTTGTTCTCCCAGTCACTTCCAATATCTCCAAGACTCTTACAACACTTATTGGGGTGTACTTGGAATTATATCACCAAAATATCAGGTACCAAGAGCATGAAATCTCTCAAAGCTGCTCAAGCAACCCCAAACTTTGCACACATGCTCTTGGGACCTTCACAAACATACTCTATATGTTAGCTTTGCCAAGATTATGTAGCAGTATCAATAATACTATTACATCCAATGAATCATTAAGTAATAACCACATAATCCCTTGCCCTCCCAATGACATCATATATCTCCAAGACTCTTACAACAGGTTATGAGCCCCATGCTGTCACTCTCTATGATATTTACTACTGTTATTACTGGAATTTACTTTCTGTTGAAAAGTTAGACAGACTAAACTACCAAGTCTGAAAGGTGAAGATGAAGATGTTGCTACAGAAAAGAGGCCCTTGGGACATTGTTTTGGGAGAAGAATGCCCTTCTTAAACCATAGGAGAAATAGACCAAAAGTACCAGCATGGAGAACAAAGCACTTCTTACTGTATTGGCCTCATTTTCAAAGACAAATTCCTAATTCAGTGCTCAAGAGCAAAGATGATAGAAATGCCTGGAAGGCATTAGAAGACACCTGACAGTCATGTGCAGCTGCTATGAATATGTTTCTTAGACAGGTGTTCTTTACTACTAAGATGCTGACATGAGAAACTATGAGAAATTTAATTAGTAGAGTTACCCAATTGGTTGATGAGATGGAATCAGTTGGTGTACCAGCCACTGAAAAAGATGTGATTATCCCAATCATGAATAGCCAAGCTGACAAGCTTCAGGGCCTTGCATCTGCCATAGAGTCCAGAACTGAATACTTGACCTTGAGCTATGTATACACAAGGCTCCTGGGTAAAGTACCAAGAAAAGCAAGTGCCAATAAGACAGAAGAATAAAATGCTCTAGTAAGCAATGATAACTAACACAGAAGGTATTCAAGACCCTTTAAATGCCACAGTAAGCTTTCATGGGTTACAATAAAGCACTTCATGCAGTTGGAAAGGGAACTATTCAAGGTAACCTCAGATATAGTCAAGGAAGTTACACACTGACTTTCAAGGAAGTACCCTTTGTATCAGAAATAGCCAAGAACCTACTATCTGCAAGCAAGACCACAGCGGAAGGACTTGGTTTCAGTTCTGATAATTCTGGATGCAGGGTCACTGATCAAAGTGGTGCTCATTTTGCATTGTGTGCCAGAGATCAGAATCTATGCAAGCTGACTTATATTCCATCATATTTGGAAGCCAGTATATGTAGCTTAAATGAGGAGACACCAATGCCTTGCCACAGGAGATTTGGACATAATAATTTTGCTTACTTGAACAAGACAATCAGAGATCAGCTAATTTCCAGAGTAAAAATTGATCCCCTAGCATATTTGAAGTACTGTAAAGCCTGCACACATGGGATATAAGCCAGACACCTGTCCAGTAGCTCTAGGCTATAAATTAGATCTAATTCACTCATATCTGTGTGGACCAATGCAAAATAAATATTTAGGGAGGAGGAAGTATTTTAATACCATTATTGCTGTTTATACAAGACACATTTGGGTGTACTACATGGAAAGAAAGGATGAAGCTATGTCTATGTTCAGGGAGCTCAGAGCTATAGTGGAGAGAGAAACTGGTGAAAAAGTTAAGAATATGCACTCTGACAATGGTTGAAGTATATATCCTTTATCCACTACTTCAAGCTCATGGGATAAACCAAGAGGCTACTATACCATATTCCCCACAACAAATGGAGTGTCTGAGCATGCAAATATATCAATTATTGATATGGCAAGATCTATAGTCAATTATCAAAAATTATCTTATGGTTAACAGTGTATCTTCAGCTGTTGCAGCATTTCCATATTCAGGCTGTTTCTACTGATTACCTCTCTTTTGGAGGAACTGGTCTAATGTGTGTCCTTTCCTTTTGCAGTAGCTGCAAATCAAGTTGCTGTTGTATTCAAAAGGTCTTAAGTACCTTCTTTGCTGGTTATCATTACTCATTAAAGCATTTTCTTCTTCCTTCTCATTAATGCTATAGCTTCTTCATTTGTTGTCTAGGAGCCTTCCACATATGTAATATAAGGTCAAATCTTCAGTTCTGGACTCTGGGACTAATACAAGTCACAGAGACTTGTTGGTCAGGCTATTCAGGAAGGTAACTATCACATCTTTAACAATAGCTGATATAACCACTGATTCTATATCATCAATTAATAGGGTGATTCTGTTAATTAGATTTTTCAATTATTCCCCTGGTAGCATTTTGTAGTAAAGAGTTTATGTTTATTGTTCATCTTCTTAGCAGCTGAACATGACTAGTAGATGCCTTTAATACTTCCAGGTATTATTTGCTGATTTTGCTCTAGGGCATTGAATTAGCAAGTTGTCTTTATCATCAAGGCAAATGCAGTCAAAGATTCATTGTTCTTTGGTGCTTTAAGGCTTCCTTACCTACTTTTGTAGGAGGGCATTCTTGTTGTATAGCAATATTGTGATGGCCTCTTTCCTGTAGCAGCATCTTTATCTTCACCTTCCAGACTTTTTGTTTAGCTACAGTCAACTTGTTAGCAGATAGCAAGATTCCAGTTTAAACAGTAGTAGACATTATAGGAGTGAGAGCTTGGGGCTTAAAACCTGCCATATTAGTCTAGGATATATTGGAAATGTTTGAGAGAACAAGTAGATTATGTGGTTTTTTCTTGATGATTTATTCAATATAAAGTACTATTTATACTTTACATGGTCTTGGCACAGCAAATGCATAGGATACTTTTATAAAGGTCCCAAGAGCATGTGCGCAAAGTTTGGGGCAGTTTGGACAACTATGAGAATTTTCATGTTATGGGTACCTGATAGTTTGATGAAAGTATTCCTAGTAAATCCTGACAAGGGACTTGGTCAGTATTCTCTAGAACTTATGGATAAAGATCTTGGTCACTTAGTTAGGTGAATATTTAGGTGGAGCTACAAATTTTGACAACAGATACACTATCAAGTTTATTACTTTATATAGCAGTAAAAACAGTAAGTCACTAACACAATCCTACCATAAGATTGCCAAGAGGGTCAATAACTCCAAGCCACTGGCATTATAATGGCCTCATTGCAGGATCCAGTGATTGGTTTGGATTAGAACCACCTGTAGGACCAAGTTATCTTTCATAAGGCAAAGTCATGGGCAAAGGGTGTTAAATCAGAGACGCTTATTGAATGGCAAATTTCTATGAAGTTTCATATAGACTATGAGGTTAGGCTTATGTATGTTTTGGGCATAGGGGCTTGTAAAGGTCTGCACAATTGGCAATTGAGCTAGAAATGAAGATTCAATGGAGATATATTGACATGTATGCATCAAAGGTAAGAGTACTGATTAAGTCAGAAAGTAAGGAGTATGAAAGGGAGGTGATAGCCAATCATTGTGCACAAATGTAGGTGATGATCAAGTGCCCAGGATCAGAAAGTTAGAGGACTAGCAGAGAACCAATCATTGGTCACTTAGCAATTACTGTGATGAGAAATTTGGACCAGGTTTTTTGAGAGATCAAAGGTGCAGTTTTTTTGGTTAGTTTTTGCATGTTGACCTGGTGGTATCAATACCCCTTAGTTACTGGATTTAAAAGTTGTTATGCACTTTTGCTGGGAACACCACATTTGCTACTCATAGGGAATGGTAGAGAATATAGCCACAAACTCAACATCCACTTCTGCAGAATTCATGGGATAAAGCTGGCCACCACTGCACCATACTTTCCACAGCAAAATGAGGTGTCAGAATGTGCAAACTGATCAGTAACTGAGTTGGCAAGATCTATCATCCATGATCAAGCATCATTCTAGTATTTTTTGGCAGAATTAGTTTCTACAGCTGAAAATGTGTAGAAATAGGAGTTGTAACAGAATACCTTGTTATTTTCCCCCATTTGAGGATTGTTATAGATATAGCCAAGTGTTGAGTATTCAAGGATATATGGTTGCACCACATGTGATAAAAAACTGCTTGGATATCAGCTAAAATATGTATCCTAAAGTGCAAAAGGTTTATTTTGGGGCTATTGCAGTGAAAGTCAGGTATACAGATTCTACAATATCAAAGCAATAAAGCTGATCAAGTCCAGCAATGTGCTGTTTGCACAGAGCACAAAATTCTCACAAAAATATTTACTTCCTAATGATGAATCCTAATATCAAGTCCACCAATATTCATTGCTGAATTGGAGCAATGCTAAGAAACTCTGGAAGTCAGTCAAAACTAGAGCCAAAAAGTGGAAATGCATATTTTTGGGCCATTGCAATGAGAGTAAGGTATACAGACTCTATAAAACTGAAGCAAACAAGCCTAAGCATTTGTTGTTTGATGAAATTTCAGAATATGCACAAAAAATGACATCAGATGATTACAAAAATCCAATATTCAGTCTGCCAATAGTCAGGATTAAATCAGAGCAAAACAATGCTAATTTTCTTACTGCAGAAGACTCTACAAATGTGGTTCAGCCTAATTCAGTGCCCAGGAATATCCCAGAAGTGATCAATCCAATAATACAAGGCCAAAGATGAATTCAATAAGAATTAGTCCACATTTACATATCAATGAGGGCCCAAGCTTAGCCTATATCTACTGAGCACATATTGCTGAGCACCAGACATTGCAGTTTTGTAAGAGTCTTGGAGATATTGGAAGTGATTGAGACAACAAGTGGATTATGTGGTACTCACCTAATGATTGATTGAATGTGAAAGTAGTATCAATAACTTTACATGATCTTGACATAACAAACACATAGAATTTGTTTAAAAAGGTCCCAAGAGCATGCATGCAAAGCTTGGGGTTGTTTGGATAACTTTAAGAATTATCATGTTCTGGGTATCTGATGTTTTGGTGAAAATATTCCAAGTCCTAACAAAGAATTTAGTCAGTATTATCTAAGATTTATGGGTAATTATCTTAGTCACTTAGTTAGGTGAATATTTAGGTGGAATTACAAATTTTCACAACATGAAAGAGGTCCAGAACAGCCCTTAGACAAAGCTTTGGTGATCTGCAATGACTGAGGAGAATCAGGCTCTGATGGAAAATCTAGCTTGGAACATGATAAGTTACCAATCAGCCAAAATTCAAATGCATGCAAATGTATCTTCAGGACAAGATACAAGGTCAATTGTATAATTGCAAGGTACAAAGCAAGACTTGTAGCTAAAAGATACTCTTAAGCAAGAGAACTGGACTATAAGAATATGAAATTTTGCAAAGTTGTCCTGACAGCCGCAAACTTTGCACAAATGCTCTGGGGACCTTCTTGGACATTTGCTATGTGCTGCCCTACCAAGACTGCGTAAATATTTAAATACCTCTTATATGCTCAATGAATCATTAGGTAAACCATATAATTGATGTTCTCCCAGTTAATGCTAATACTTCCAAAACTCTTGCAACATATGGTAGCCTGTGAGGCTACAAAAGTAGCTATGTGGCTAAGAAAGCTCTCTAAAAATCTAAGCCTATGTCAAAAACCTCCTACTGCATTATTTTAAGCTAATCAAGGATATATATAACTCCCTAAGAGAAAAATCAAGAAAATGTCAGCAGAACACCTTCAGAATATTAACTGAATCTCAATTTTCCCAAAAGTGCCAACTTTCATCAGCTCAGGTACAAGCTCTATAGCAGCCAAGCAGTCAGCTGGAACTTGTACCAAGTTTAGTGAGCACCTGCACATTACTTTCAACAGATATTGCAGCTGCACTAGCTGAATGATAGGTAAAAATCTATTTAACTCCAACATTGAGATTTTCTTTGGGAATTTGATAGAAATCCAAATTTGGGTACCAGAGCCATGAGCATATATATTATGTATTATTTCATATGAAAAGCTATTGTGAATTACTTGGTCAACTTAGTGTACTCTCCTACAGATGAAATGATTGCAGATATGTTCATCAAGCTATTGGCTAGTGACAAGCTTGAATATCTCAGATAACAGTTAGGACTAGTTAATATGAATGTTTAGTTGAGCAGGAATGTTGTAAATTCTGTATTTACACCTAAATATTCACCAAACTTAATTGCCAAAATCATAATCTACAAATCTTAGAGAATTCTTCACAGATACCTTATTGGGATTGACTTGTGATATTTCATCATTACTTCTGGTACTCAGTACATGTAATCTCTCAAAGTTGTCCAAGTAGCCTGAAGCTTCACACACATATTGTTGAAATCTTTATTAACATTTGCTGTGTATTTGTTCTGACAAACCATGTAAAAGTATAAATACTACTCTTACAATCAATAAATCAATGAGTGAAATCCATATATCCACTTCTTGTTGTCATTTCCAACAGCTCTGAGACTCTTATAAGATAATGTGCTTGGGGTGCAAATAAATACTTGACTCTGTAGAATATTTGTATTAAATATGAAACTAACATGTTCTCTGAGAGAGTAACTAAGCTGGATAATATAATCTAGCTACAAGCATTGGATGTAACACTATGCTTAGCTGCAGTGTAAGTTTCAGTTTCTCCAGAGCTTTTACAACAAGACAATGCTTCTAATCTATATTATTGATAATTTGTAAGCTTAGTCAAAGTAGAACATCTGCTGATTTGTATATATTATTTGCATAGTGCCCCACTGAAATGTCTGACTAAGCTAATAAGCTGCTGATAGTTCAAATGGGGTAATATTTCTGCATGCAAACTTGTGCAGTTTATCATTACGAAAGATCTTTTGGAGTATATCCTCCATGAAAACACAATGTCAAGTCACTGTTTCAGGTATTTGGCCTGTAAGTTATTTGCAAGTTCTTAGTACAAGTAAAGGCCTGGAAGCTATTGACATTTTCAAGCTTTCCCAAAAGCATTCGAACTTTGAACAAAGCTTTCTGGAATATTTCTTAGAGTATTTTTATCAATAGTGTGACAAAGTTAGCTTGATGGTATAAGTGCTTTACTTGAGCCCAATAGGGTAACTAGTGAATATCTTGCATTTCTTCCAGCTCTCCAAATTGTTTCCAGTATTCCCTAGGATCTTACTAGAGTCACCAGGCTACAGTATTCTTGCATATTCTTAGCCTCAATGCAATCTTAGCTCAGAATCCAATTACCGGAACCATGCAGAAGTTATGTAATCCAATGCCTGAGATGGTTGTATATCCCAAGCTTCTATTTGACTGTTTGTCAAGCTATGAAGCATTTCCTGTAGATCAATTATGTAGGACAAAGAATAATTCACTGGAACAGTGAAGTCCTGAATATTGTCAAATTCTTTGAGCTTGGCTAGATGGCCCCAGTGTTGCATGTCACTATAGCTTTACCAAGATTTCCTTCAAGTATAAATACTCAATTAGAACTCAATGAATCACTCTTGAATATCATGCGAGTTATCTAGTACTCCACCAATACTCCCCTCCATTCTGCTCTCTGGACTCCCTCTCTTTCTATACATGGCTTGATTCCAAAGAGAGCACATATCGAGGGAGTTTGGAAACCAACGATTCTACAACTCTTTTTAGGAGTAGCTCTCTACATACTAATTGCTGAAGCACAGCACTATCGACATGCAAATTAGCTACGGAGTAGGATTTGTTTCTGAGCAATTAGTAGCATATGGTTAAGGAGGTATGAAATGCATATATGAATTAGTATCGCGTAGAGATAAGGTATATAGACTTTGAAACTATGCGAAAATGAAATTGATATTTGCCTCGACCAGCCTCAGACAAATTGACTATGATCAAGTAGTGCAACACTAATTCCTTGCAACTACTTCACGATGTCCATATGTGATATAGAGCAAGATTTGGCTCATATATTGGTACTCTCTTTGAACTTGCTGACCAGAGCAAAAACATCATGAGCAATGAAGTTTTCCACCAGGTAGCACCATCCAAGGGGGCCAGTTTGACGCATGCTTGGGATATAGCTGCAGATCAGAAATCCACATGGCGGAAAGTTCTGTGAATAGTCGAGCACGAACCGTACCGAATATATTGAGTAGCAAGATGCATAGTTTGTCTGAACGTTTGAAGCAGAACAGCCAAGGTCCCAAATCTCCTTTCCATTAACTGTAGCGTTCACGGATTCTACTACATTGGCTATATATTGGACCACTGACAAATCCAATGAAGTAGGGTGTCTTTTAATCACATTACAAATCGGCATATTCTGGTCATTGTTATTCATACATCCCTTATAAATAAATATTTTATATGTTCTAATGTTTTCCGGCATCAGATAAAGACGAGTGAAGATGGATCAGCAGTGGATATCCACAGAGCGGGTAAGAGTTCGCGTATCAACGGTGATGAAGGTAGGCATGGAAATCTTCTAATGCTGACTAATCAGAGAGCTCCTCATCGTCGATAATAAAGTCAGTGCTACAAAAATCGGTCCCACATGTCAGTATGTTCTCATGAGGTACATTGAAGTGCATCTCTTACAGTTCTGAGTCTTGTCCACTGTGAGGAGCCAAGATGGTATACCGACGTCGCTTGATGTACCATCCCAAGAAAACCCCAACAAACGCGGCCATAGAAATCATGCCAATGATCAGCCCGAGTGCAACACTGATGAATGCGAGGATGATCAACATGTGTATATTATCTTCAATTCATAGAATGCACCTATATCCTTACCTATCAGTAGCGTTGTTTGGCTCTGACAATTTGCCGTCCTTAACTGCAGTTTTCTGTGAAGAGGAGTAAGCATAACAACACAGTGCGTATCGAACTTGAATGCCTTTTACCTCATCGAGCCCAGCGTTGTCTGCTATGGGGATCTTGCTATCACCGATGCTCACTTTGAATAATGGATCCTCGATTCCCATAAACCAATTCATCATAGCGTACGATTCCTCTCTTTTATCCACAGGAACCATATGGCTCGCGTTGAAAACTCTTATGTAAGTTAGATTTCGTGCGGATGAGTGAATGCCTACAAGCTTGTCATTGACTAGCCAGGATTCTGCCATAATATTCTAGATTCACAACAATAGTGAGCATCAACCAGAGCAATTGCCTACGCAACAGACATGCGTGCTTACCCCAAATCCCTTTTCTCCATTCCACTCAATTTTTTGCAGCGCCTTTTCGATCCCAATAATATTGCACACAAGGTCCTGATCACCGCTACAAATGAAAAATGGGAAGGTTGTCAGCAAGCTACCCGAAAAGAGGTTAGATCATGTGACTCACTAGAACAGCAAGATCGGAACACGCTTGAGGATCGTTGGGAATAGCTGGTAAAGGACGACTTGCAATCAACACACAACACGGACATATATATGTATGTATATAATACGTAAATGAGTCTTACATCTTTAGGAGGTGGGCTGGCGTCATCGCCCAGGTTGGCGTTCACTATATTACTGCATTCCTTCCAAGCGGTCTGCTTTGCTTCAGCGTGAAGCGCTTTGACCACCTCGTCGTTCTGAAGGTGCTAGGTTAGCCGATCATCCCTAGATTCGTCAACTGCCCCACCGACCTGTAGATAGCTGTACATTTCAGACAAATGATTGGGCCAGTTCATCCCACAAGCTGGATAAGAGTCTTGGAGTCGGATGTCGAATTGATTCATGCATTTTCCGTCGTGGATTCTAAGATGGAATGCTGTTCAGTTTCGATCGGGAGCAGGGGAGCGCGCATTCGATGGATACAAACGAGTTTGTCAGTATGGTTTCCATTATACTCTCACACGCCTCAAATCGAATACGATCGCCGTGTGTTTCAAACAGAGTGTTGCAGCTGGCGGTGAGGCTCTCTATACGTCCCTATACACAGCATGTTCATGTAAGCACTTCTAGAGCCTCTTCACACCCTTCATCATGAGATACCTTCTGGCTTTCCTCGATTAATCCATGATCGTAGCCATACTCTACCAGAGAGTTGTACTGCAGTGTAATTGTTGTTGAGAAAATGATAGTTCAATTGATTGCTATGTGAATAACCTACCTGGGTTCTGGGGTCGATCCAGCCATTTCCGATCACCAACCCCTTCAGGTTGTGCTGAAAATGTCGTAGTGGACTTAGAGCATGTATTTGGCAGCTATAGAGACCATTGGGGAAGTTACCTTGATTCTATTTTTTGCTTTGTCGTTGTAATCCAGAATCCCTTTGGCCAAGTAAGGTATGTAAACCCCAGCAAAGCTTTCCCCAGCCAGATAGATCTATAATTGGATTATGAATGATTACGCTCCTCGCTAAGTGTTCATGTTATAGGAACCTCGTTGATCTGAAGCTCAGGGAAAACTTCGAAGAATCTACTTAAAAACACGACAAATCCATTGGTTACCTAAGGATAGAAGGTTAATCCGTCTATTGCCAATCAAGCTGCACTTCGACAAATAGTACATACTTGCTCCATATTCTTGGCATACCCGGCATCGTCTCCATAGCTGTATCCGGTGCCAATAGGCTGGTCCACTAAGTGTCAGGTCAGGTTAAACAACACAATTCCAAGGCTAACTTGTAAGAACACTCTTACGAAACAGCATATTGGCATGCTTATGCCAGCTGTTTTCTTCCACTTTCAATGTTCCATTTTCTAGAGGCTTGAAAGGTCCGTTTTCTAGGAATATTCCGTCTAGGCTATAAAAGAATCCCTTAGCAAACACAATGGAGCAATAGAAAACAGGTGTATTACCTTGAGCTAAGTGGTGGATGGAAAGTTCGTAAAATAAACTTAGCAAGGTGCGAGCCATATCGAAGATGGGTACGAAAGTCTTACCATCCTGGGCCTACATGACGCATCCTATGTTAATACAGTCTTAGGTGGTCAGTGGAAGTGGTCAGTACGTTACCTCCATTGAACCAAATTATCTGCAATGGAATACTTCCGTTAGTAGAGCCACCGAGAGAATGAAACTCTTTGTAGTTACCAGCTTTCTAGAATCGGGGATCTGGCTTTTGAATAGCCAGAAAAACAGATGACCATCGACAGTCTCGTTGATACCGATATGTCTAATTCCAACATTAGTAGTCTGGGAGGGAAGGTGGGGAACCGTATTATGGCAAAAAAGTTGAAACGACAGTATACCCCGCGTATTGATCGAAAGTGTAGTCGGCGGAAAGCCCTGGTAGCGCCGTAACTCGATAATCAGCCGCTTGTTTGTAAGTTAGCTTTGGTTCCTAGTGTGGTAATATGCTTGCAATGCCGCAAATTTACCCGTTTTTGGCTTTGAGTCTACTTGTTGACCAAAGCATTTAGTCAAAAGGATCAAGATCCCAAGCTTTGACAGCAATCTCGTTGTCAGCATGAGGAGATTTGTTGGTTGATGTAGTCTCTAGGCTTTAAAAAGCGTGTAGTCTGGTAGAGTTAAGGATATGTCCAGTTGTAAGTGTATTGGCCAAGCCAAAAATCAGAAACAGTCATAGTTACATTTGGAGTCTTATCTTGAGTAAGGGATGTAGGGAGCATGAATACCTCAAATGTATCATCCAATGGGGCACAAATTCATTTCATGACAAACGGAATTGCTAGATGCGCCAATTAAACCCAGGTCCAGTAACATTCGTAGCCAACGTTAGGCACCCCAGGCATCATTTACCTCATTTGATGTCATTTAACCAAGATGCCAGCAAATATTTTCCGGTATTTCGAGTGCAATGGCTGCTGCATGACCGTTGTATAGACGTTCGATTTTCCAGCCGAATCGCACCTGTTGTGAACTTGATGGACGCCCCAACATTCACCGGATTTTGCACCATTGATGCGTGATCATTCGGTTGAGCATTTTAGCCATTCGAGGATGGGACTAAGTCACCCACATTATCGGCGGTTTCAAGATACACTAGCTGACTTATACTAAGATTCTGCCAAGTGCGGTATTATTTGTGTATTTGTTTCGGCTTCTGAGCGATTTCCGTTAATTCGCAATTAACTGAAGACGCCCGCTGCTGAATGCTGAGCACTGTTACTTGCATTAGATTCCACTGAATAGGAGCCGTATATGGAGACGTATTTCCGGACCTTATTCTTGGTCGGGTGCTGCCGACACAAGGAGGCCATTGGGATAGATGTAGATCCTGAGTAAGCTTTGGGCTCTATACTGTGCCACCCAGTGGTCGAGTGTAGCGGAGCTTCAGGACACCGGTGGCGTGCCCCAGTAGAGGGTTTCCCTCCCCCTCTGGACGATCGATCTGCCTACCAAGGTGAGGTAGCTGTCTACTGGTCTGTTAGCGTGGTTGCAGGAAGCTTTCGGGGAATCCGAAACTGCAGCGGTCTGCCAGTAAGACTAGCGCGCATGGTGATTTGTGCCTGAGTTAGGACTGCTGGCTTGTCATTCCCAATCCTCACTAGGGTGCATGTGCCAGGTAGAATCACAGATGCGATGTGAATGGTCTGTTTTGCTCGTAACAAGATCCGCACTCGATTGTCGTGTGGCCATCAATCAGGGCATGAAGGCGAGATGGAGGCCAGGATGGTGGTTTCAGACAGAAAGGGCAAGATGCGCGTCATAAAATGGAGTTGATTTAGCCCAATGAATGCTGCTCCGTTGCGCTGCCCCTTAAACGACTTCAATTCTTGAGGATATGGGCATATGTAGTCTACTGGTGTCTCTGATAAGCACCAAATCATTTTCTTTGCAGAGACCCTTGAATCGAAATCAAGGCGTTTTAGATGATCCAGAGGTATTAGGAGTAGTGGTATTCATATTCAGGAATCATAAGCTACAAACAAAAAGCAGGAGTTGTGTTGTTCTAAATTTGTTCCATTGTGAGCTTCACAATTTCATATACAAAACGGGTTTATATTACAGTTTCTCACTGCATTCGGCAGTGGGCTGGTTGCCCATTGCCTGCATCCTCGTCGAATCCATCTCCTCTTAGGTGTTCCTTCTGGCCTGCCAATCAAACCCAGACGCATATATAAATACCCTGGATGAATGGGTTCTTAATTTTAAGATAACTGCTGTTTTAGTAGTGGCAATAGCTCTTTAACACAGATTGCGCGGTGTTGTTGATCTTACATCTTGATTATTTTTTCTGTATCTGAGTCAGCCTAGGCTTAGCGCATTTCCACATGGCTCTACGTAAACTCTTGGAGGTACTTGATAAAAGCTGCGCACCACTGGGTCTAGTTACTCACTCGTTGTTCTAGAAAAAGGACATCTTACATCATAGGAGCTCATCCAGCGAAGATGAGTGCCCACCGCTTGGTATGTAATTCATCAAGTATCTGATCATTGCTCCTATGCTAATCCGGTAGCTCCTTGATCCAGAGACGTCCACTGAGAGAACCTCGACATCCCTTAGCACCGATGAAGACGTACTGTCCATGCTAACAGGTGTGCCCAAAAAGTCCTCGTTTTCAGGATTCTTCAGCAAAGGAAAGTCCTGGATGAAACACTCCAGCACCGAGAAGAATCCCCGATCATCATCCAAGCATCTTCTGAAGTATTTGCCCGGGATCAACAATCAAACCATCCAAAGAAGCAAGTCCATGGAAACTTTCCGAAGCCAGGAGAGTATCCAGTCCCATCGAACAATGGCTTCGAACATGGAGGTTACAGGGGTACTTGGATATGTTCCAGCATCGTTGTGCCTGGTTAACTCATCCAATGTTTCTAGGGCTTGAATTTTGATGAAGTACTAAAAGCAGATGACACCAAGAAGGTCACCTTGACTCCCAATCGGCTACGGAGCATCGAGGTACTACTACACCAGCCTCCCAGCTTCCCCAAGAATGACCCTCACCCGTTACTACTCTAGGTGCTGAAAAAAATGAAGAAACTACAGTCTCGTGAGCCAACTACTGCAAGTCCACTAGCGTCCCCCGAGATAGATATATGCGCGAACGATTTTGACGATTTCATGCCAAGTAAAGTCAAGAAATCCGAGACTCTTTACGAGTTTTTAAAGAACTCAGGGCCAGAGGACTTCTCCCACCCAAAAGCTGTAAAGAAGGTTTGTGTGAACTTATAGATCTATCGCATCAAATGCCCAACATAACGGATACATTAGCATCAAGAGATCCTATCCGAAAAACGTGTAGTTACACCCGTTGCCTCTAAACCCTCAGTATCTACTCTAAAGGTAATTGCTGAGATTACAGACGACCAATCATTACATGGGGTGGAAGGGGATTCACAAGACTTCGACGTGTACGAGTTCCTTAAGTGTGAAGGCTCCGACTCCAAGAAGCTTCGTCACACGAAGAGCTTTAATGTTGAGGGTGCCAGTAAAACCCTGAAGAAAATAGGCAAAATATTCTCCCCTGCCTTAATACCTTGCTCAAGCGCCATCTCAAGTAACTCTGGTGCGCAATCCCAAACTCAAGCAACAATAACTAGGTGTCGTCGTAGCATTTCCGAGCCTGGGAAGACTCATCCGATAATCCTGACTTCCAGACCAAAAGAGTCTCAAGCTAGCCCGCTCCCCTCAGGACGTCGTAGACATTCCACTGATTTCTCTGAACTAGCTAAATATGTCACAGAGGCACCCAAAATCATGTACACCGCATCAGCGAACCTAGACGTACCAACACTGATACAGACACTCCCAACACCTCCCTTGACTCCAATGCTATCGTCCAAGGAGGATGTTGAGTCTGATACAAGCCCTCAGATCGTTATTAGCTGGCCAACTTCCGATATCGCATCAGATGATATATTTGATGTTCCGTGCATGTGTGCTGACTGTTTGGGTATTTAATGGATTTCCACTGTTCGCATTGGGGTAACTCGCATATTTTTGAGACTATAGCTTAGCTATTATAACAACGCTTCTTTTTTGTTAAATGATAATTGATTCTTCTGATGGCAGAGTGTTGCCCCTTCAATACGATTTCAGCCCTGATTTTCAAGGTGTTCTTGTTTGGTTCCTTTCAGATTTTCATGCTGAGCATGTAAAAGTATAAAACAAGGAAAATTTCTCGAAGCTTCTCTGTATCTCAAGAAGACTGTCAGTTTGGTACCTGTGAAAATACTGATGCCGTCCCGAAGGTTTCATCTGGAACCCCGGTAAACAATATTGGTGCTATGCATTTTATCCATACTGTATATTTTTTTCTTGCATTGACACCAAACATTCGATTGTCCGCAAGGAGTTCGCCATTTATGGCAATAGTAGTATATGGCTTGAAACATGCCAATGGATGAAGCTTCAGGCAATTTATAGAGCGTTGTTCACTTCATATCCGGGAGTATATGATACAATCAAGAGAAGAATGCAACTGAGAGGAAAACATAGCTTATTGAAATAAAACGTGACATCGTTAACTAACGGTGGTTCTAACGTAAAAGAGGATATATGCTGATTTGGACTACAAGGAAGTCAAGGATGAGTACAGACCCCGTTGACTCAGGACATCGATATATATTAGCTTACCACAACTGCCCGTTCATCACAAACAGATACCCGGGAATCATCAAAATTATGCCACTGGTTACGATAACCATTTCTAACTTGGGCAGTATCTAAACCATGATGGCATCAGTAAACATCGCAGTAAACATACAAATGGAAAATCCTACAATGGCCTCCGTTCAATCCGCCAAAGTGATTCGAAACAGCGTAGAGATCGTATATTGCTGGGGCTTTGTTTTCATTTGAGGGAAGGTAGCGCCTCATATCCAGTTTTCTATGACAGAAGGGTTGAGAAAACGCCAGGAAAATCTTTAGCAACGACAATATATACCTTAAAGGATAAGACACAAGAGTTTCGAGTTTGTCTCGAAAGGGTCCGGAAAACGAGAATCTCTTAAGATGAATCAAGAGAATATCCGGGAGTCTGGATAATGTCAATCGCTTAATGGCACGACGACGAGTTTTGCATCGAGAGCAGAACCTGATATACCCAATATCAATGCATGATTAGCTTATATACTGAGTATTGATTCCCAGTACGAGATACACATACCAAGCATCGTCACCATCTAAAACCTCCTCCCTAACAAATTCGTCCAAACAAGCGGATAGTGATATCCCCTGATTGTGTGAAGGGATGGGCAATGAGAGGTACATGAAAGGATTATACGTTGTGGAAGTCTGATAGAGCAATGTTACATCATTGATAAAGCAAGGACATAGTGTAAGTGGATCTCTTACTAGTTTACAGCTGGTGCATTGTAGTCTAGACCTGAATTGCCCTTGAAACAGGCTCACAATAATGGACGAATTTCGCAGTAAATACTTTTCCCAGGCTAGATTGGAAGCCATGTGTTCAGGCATTTTTTCCATCATGTCATCATCTTCATTGTTGTCAGGTGGTGGTTTGGTAACTACTAGATTCAAGTCTTCGTGTAGACCATCTAACAGAAAGCCCAGCAGCTCCTGAGAATCTTGCTGATCTGAGCCCTTGAATTGAGGCGCGAATTTTGCAATAGCATCCTTGAAGAAATTCACCGTTAGATAGGTTGGTATTCCATTTGACCATCATTCACTTACTCTAAAGGTGATAGGTGAAACGAAAGTATACTGTTCGCTCCACATCACGCGAATAAGATCACCAAATGCTTGGGCGAGAATGCCACCGGTTCCCAGGAAATTAGTAGCATTAATATGACGTTTGTAACTGCCATCTGTGAAATCGTGAAGTATGGTTAGTATTTCTGCATTGTACAAGAACGAAATGCTTCGGCTTGCCTAGAAAGTATCTTGCCAGAGGAACTGTAGCACTTAAGCATTGTAGCACTGAATTCATGAAACAAGTGTTTCCTAGATTCTTGAGACCAGTGATGCCAATACGCACGGATCCAAGTTGGGATACAGATGACTCAAATGTCGGTGAAGTGGCATGAGTATGGTGCATACGTTGTTGTCCGCGGGGATATTGCTGGGGGGATGCCACATGAAGCATAGTAGGCTGATGCTGTCGTTGATTATTGTGAGGTAGCATTATGGGTGGTATACGCTGATTGGATACTTGTGCGATTGCTATGGGTACACTAGGCGGAAGAGGCAAAGGGCGCTTGGGTACTGGTGGTGGTGGATCGTAACGAACACTATTAGTGGTGGTGAATCCATAATAAGGATTATCAAGGAAAGTCTTTCGTCGACGCAGATTTGACTCACTGTCTTGAGGTGAGGCTGGCTGGTTTTGTAGCCCTGAAAGCTCTGGGGGTGAATTTTGGTTGGCTCCAGGTCTTGCAGGGTATGGAAATCCTGGCTGCAAGCTCCTTGGTGGTTGGGTAAATACTGGAGCCCGCTGTTGCTGCGCCTGGTACATCTGTTGTTGCTGCAAAGGTTGGTTTGAACGAGGTGGGTAGGCGGGGAATTGCTGTTGTGGACGAAAAGCTGAATGAATGGCCGGCTGAGTCGTCGTTGGATGCAGTGGACGAGGTGGATTACTAGTGTAGACTTGTTGAGAGATGGCGGCCTGCGGTTGTAAGTATCGGGAAGAGTCCACTGCACCATAAAGCTGTTGAGATTGGTGCGGCCGTGATGGATATCCATTTGAAGATGCGTAAGACTGCTGACTCATAAGAGGCTGTCCAGGTGGGACAGGTCGTAAAGAATAAAGGCTCTGCTGACTCCCGATACTTGGACTTCCTCCATAACTCCCAGAGTTAGACTGGTAAGTATTTTGTCTCGATGGAATAGGGTTTTGCTGGAAATAATCATATATTTCGAGGGCAATCGGTCGTCCGATAGCTGGTGTTATTACAGCCGATCTATCGAGTCTCTCGGCCATTAGCTCAATTTGACTGGAGTTGGCGGGATTGCGTTTCAACTTGTGATTTTTACTATAACAACATGTTATGCCAAGAACTACTTGATAAAATGTACATAGATGCCACCTTACCTTCTTGTATCTTGCAGTTTGTCAAACCAGTCACCAGAGACATTTCGTTTGTGCTCAGTTTCAGGAACATCCGCTTCAGCACTACTTGGGTCGAGTCGGCGAACTGCAACATTCTCCGCACTGCAAACCCTAGTTGGCACATCCTCTGGTGCTTCATCAAGGGAAACCAACGTTTTACCGTGCTCTTTTCTCCATGCCTCATAGCCTCCGTTGAGTAACACTGGCATACGAATCAACACTTTCTCGAATTCTCGCTCATAAATTGCTGAAACCAAATGTTGCAACGGATTGGCTACGACACTTCCCCCAAGCTCGATAGGACGCTGTGTAAGTGAGGCCGAGTTTTGATCGTAAAAGACTATGAGATCAAATTTGTGTCTCTCGTTGAATAGGGCTTGTTCTTTTTTCGAGCATACTAACAATGCAGCCTCGATTTTTGAAGAGGTAGTCCTGAATTTCAGGTTGGTAAATGAGTTAGCAAGTAGATGTCAAAAGGGAATAGTAATTCTTCAACTTACTCGTTCTTAAGAATCACGGGATCTATATTGATAATGTATCTAGCTTCAATATGGCCCGCCTGAAAATCTTCCCTTGGCCTGATATCCATCAATAGTATTGACGGAGGATTACTCAACTGGGTGAGGTACCTATGTAATATATTGGTGGATATGACAGTCGCGTGAGGAAAAGCAAAGTTGGTTTGAGAAATTGACACTGAGCTGGACCAACGCCTTGAT
The DNA here is from genome assembly GCA_002104905.1 of Basidiobolus meristosporus CBS 931.73. Lineage (NCBI taxonomy): Eukaryota > Fungi > Basidiobolomycota > Basidiobolomycetes > Basidiobolales > Basidiobolaceae > Basidiobolus > Basidiobolus meristosporus. The sequence continues at coordinate 101,777 of MCFE01000204.1, read as the reverse complement.
GGGGCTCGTGATTTAAATGAGAATTGAGATTTCTGTCTTCGTATCGGCTTGAGTGCTGAGCTGCTCTCTCGCTCATGGTCCTCTTTGATGTCATCCTTCTCGGAATCAACGCTAGGAATCGGTTCAGTGTCTATCTTCTCGATTTGATTCAAGCCAGAGAGAGCAGGGAATTTAGATGCGACCGCGTCTTCATCTGTCATGTGAGTGGTCTCGTCGTCATTGGGTTGGCTGTAAGCCCTATATGGCCGTACTTTGGCTTGGGAAGTATTCAAAAGAGCAGTCCGTATTGAGCCGCCATGCTCCAAGCTGGGAAATCTTTGAGATACCTCATCAAAATCCACATCGGACTCTGATGGAGTATCCGGTAAAGAATCTTGGGCAGTCTCTATATGAGGAAATCTAAGTGAAGCTTCATAGAGTTCCGGATCGAAGGTGCTGTAGATTCCGTCAGCGTTGTGGCCGCTCGCCGCACGGACATCAGTAGATGCCAGGTCCAACTTTTTAGCAGTACAGTCGTCATAAGCATGTTGAGGTTCACTTGGTGAGTTAGGCTCCACCGTGGAATTGGCTTCTGGTTGAGTCAATTTTACTGACGGCTCTTCAGAGCTATGAGGAGCTGCGGATGGTTCCAGCACAGTGGCTTTGGTTGCAGGTCGTTCAGCTAAGGATTTACGTTTCTCAACTCGGTAGGAAGCAAATACAGAAGTAGGAATGTATTTCTTGGATTTCGGGGATGCAAATGGTTGAGTTGTAATTTCGTTTGCCGCGCTTGGCTTCTCTATGTCTTCGAGTGGTACTTTTGAAGAGTTCACAAGGGATGTATGGGGACGAATATTCGGCTTATTTAAATCAACGTTTGAAGAAGATTCTGATCCGGTTTGAGTGCTGCTGTAAGCATCTTTAATGAACGATTTCTCTTGTACTAGCCGATACCTTGCGTCGCTGCCGCTCGGTCTTGGAGGAGCACGAAGAGTTGGCCCCTCATTTGAGATATTACTTGGGCCAGTAACTTTTCCCAATTGTGGCTCGAATTTCTTTGTTTCCTCTTGAGTGTGACTTGGTGGTGCTAACTTTTCCTGAGTCTTGGTATGAATAGGGTTTCTTGAATTTGTAGTGAGGGGCAGACTGCGATGTGATGCTGATACTGGTAAAACTTGTGATGTCTCAGCCATTGCAGAAAACTTACGAATAAGATCCTGAGCATGGTTAGAAATAACGTTTCTCTTGGGGGAGACAACACCAGTCTTTGAAGAATGATGCTCCGCACCACCTTGGGATACAGTATCATCGGACTTCCGTATTAGCTTATTTTTTAGCTCCTTGAGAATTGAGGCTACTTCAAACGCCCTCTGTAAATTGACATATTAGCTGCTGCTATGAATACCTATAACTGCCAGTTTACCTTTCTCAATTCCACATTATGCTGAGGTAGAATAGTAGTGACGATGCTGCACGTGAGGTTGAGTTTAAACATTAAGTATAGTAATAATAAGTGACGTCTACGAACTTGTTGAATTTGAGGTACTGTATGTAAGCATTTTCCCAATCATCTTTGTCGTTCGACAATTTAGCCTAACAAACCAAAGGCAACAAGACATTAGGCAAATGGATACTGTCAAGAAGGCAAACAGGCTCGAAAACAACGCTGTTTTCAGAATAAATTGCTGAAAGTAAGTACCTGATCATACAGCCGCTTTGCCTGAGTTATCCAGCTTTCTATAGACAGATCCTGGTCTTCAACGATCTCTGCTTTTCTTTCCAGCTCCTCGATATCAACACTGGAGCCTCTTCTGTGAATCGCTGGACTTGAAGGATTGGTAACCAGTGGCATCGAACGATGTTTGAGCGTTTTGAATAAGAGTGGGGATGGGAAATAAATATATAGAAAGAAAAATACAAGTGTACAAGAAAAGTGTATTGTCAACAAAAAGTTAGGTATGCGATAAGAGGAGTAAGAGCAACAGGAGCTATAAATAAAATCATTTGGCACCTACAAATATTACTGATATCCACCTCGAAAATATGCCAAGTTGCTTTACGCCTAATTAAAGGATCAAGCAGCCTTGTATCAACACTACAGCCCAACGAAATGAATAAATTTGGAAGTGGCCAAATGTAAAAGCAGGTTGTAAGTAAATGGGTGTGCTTAGCAATAGCTTTAGTATAGCCATATTGGTATGCACGCAAGTGCATCAGCTTTCATGGAAACGCAGCATTTACACTGACGATTACCACAAATGTGGTCCATATATAGACAATCGATATGTGTCGATCACATACAAGTCATTTCGTACATCCGACCTATTGGAATGCTACTATCTTGGCAACTGCCATGCTGTAGTTTGCACCACAAAAACAATTCGATGACATTCTGAATCTGATAATCACTGAGCGCTGCCAAAACACCTGTATTTATGTCACCATTTGTTTACGATTCAGAACCAATTGCCACGACGCCTACCATTTGCCATCCACCAATGTTGCGTGACCCTCAAACTCAAACACTCGAATCAAGTATCCGTAAGCTTGGTTTTTGCTCTGAGCAGCGTAGCACTGCAGTCCACACGTATCTATCCATTCCACAGAGGATGGCAATGCTACATTTTACCTTTGCAGATCAAATTAAGCCATTGTGTTGATGTGTAACTCCCGCAAGTGATGACACTGATAATCAAGAAACGTGACTTCTTATTAAGGAGCCACCATTTGTCTCATCAGTTGAATCATAAGAAGCATCATGCCTGGTTGTTGAAGATTTCACTAGATTCCTGAACCTCACAATCACATCGATGTCTATAATTGCTACGGTCAAGAAGGCTGCCGCTCAGACTGCCCCAACCCTTCGCTCACGAAAGCCAGTCATCACTATAGTAAATGACTCACGATATGATCCTTTCGATTGCCTTCTGACGCTCGGTTTGTTGCCACCAACCAGACGCCTGCTGCAATCAACAGAATTAAACAGCTTTCAGAGCGCAGCAACCAGGATGGCCTGAACCCTCAGTGGCTAAAAATAGGCGTTAAGACTAAAGGTTGCTCTGGCCTAAGCTATTCTTTAGAATACACAGGGAAAAAGGAAAGGTTTGACGAAGAAGTCAAGCAAGATGGTTACAGAAACTTTCTAATATTTCGACTATGTCCCCTACTAATTATTTATTTATGAAGTAATTTAGGTGTGTGTGTGCTGATAGATTCCAAGGCTTTACTTTCGAAATGGATTACATTGAGGACAAATTATCCTCCCAATTCGTTTTTCATAACCCCAATATCAAAGAAACTTGTGGCTGTGGTCAAAGCTTCATGGTTTAATCTCTTCATCCTACATCTTTACTTCGTGATCTTTGTTGTTTCTTTTGGGAGGGAACTGTCCATCATCCGATTCTTTCAGCCACTCACGTAAAAGGTAGCAATCGATATGTAGAGCCCTCATTTTTATCCTTCACCACGACAGATTAGAACTTTAACGTACAATCGGACGTCCTCCCCAGACACCGATTGAACATGATGATAAAAGCTGTCAAATGGCTGTGGTCTATTTGACAATTCGCTTTTTGAGGTCGTTTTACACCGGGAAGATCACCCGCAAGACAGGAAGTGGTCTTCGAAGTCGATGTATATAAGCATGTTAGGTACTATTTATCAATAGATAAGCCTGTTTTCTGGTTATAGTGATGTGTTAAAGGAATATGAAAAATTGAGTCTCATTTCAGTGACACGTTTCGAGTAATCTCGGATAAATATTCTCGAACCGGCGGGATGACTCACATTCTAACACCTATATTATTCCTATTGCACGATAGAATTTACAGTTCGTAGAGCCGGCTCAAGCAATCAGTGTGATTACACGGTGGATGATCTGATCCGTGACAGGGAGGAATAAGGTTAGCTCCATGTAATCAAGCATTAGCTCATTTGGCCTGAATATGAACAGATTTGGAAGTATCTGGATGGTCAGGATGATCGGTTGAACCCGCAGGGATCCGATTATTGCATTCAATAATTTCTTATTTTCAAACCAGGTATTGTGGATATCCGTCGCTTTCGAAAGCGACATTCCACAGGCGCAGTTGCAATATCTAACCAGGTAATGTAGAGTAGCTATGCAACAATCATCCGATGGTTAGCTCTATATATCAGCTCTACTTCTGGTTCGATGTATTGTGCAAAATTGTTATCAATTCTCCCGAAGTTGTCTATTGCTTCAGCAAGATGTTTGGGTGGTCTTGGCATATTAGATCTAGCTGGTTTATCGTAATGCAAGCACTTATCGCTCAAGGAGAATCCGGCTTAATGTACCACCGAGTCAATCAATTATCAACCGGACTTTCTTTGCTTGTCGGGGTAACTGGGCCATTTACCATTTATCCGGAAACACCACTCACAACCCATAATGATTCATGGTCCATACTTTTTGATCATCTTTTTATTGAGCGCTATATACAAAAGCATTGAAAAGAGAAATACAGAGTAAACAATCAAAAGGATTACATGGTCGAGTCCGGTGGAATTGCATCAAAGTAATCGTGAACGGATTTGACGTCTGTAAAAACAGACTCAAATCATTCTCCAAGAGTCACCACCTAACTTGAACCCGATGAATGAAGGTGACTCATCTCGTTGTTGGTTAGAGCATTAGGGAGAAATGAATGGGAAAGTATTCTAGATCGAGAACGTTGTTGACAAATGGGCTAATTGCCGATGATCTTCACTAGTGGAGATATTAGGCATTGGAACTACCAATGGAGGGAGTGTAGGGTGAGGTGTAAGGGTGTTTGGTGGTGTTGAGCGAACATCTGCTATCAGGTTAAGACTAGGGAGTCGGGGTAACTTGAGTGGTGGAAGGTCTAGCTCTGCTGCTGAGACTGAAGCTTGCTCGGGGGCTGGTGGGCTTGGTAGGAGCGATGTATGTTGGAATGGCGACGAACGTTCATGGTTCGGTGTCTTGACTAGCGCACTTTGATTTTGGTTTTCCCAAGAATCTGAGCGGGTCGGCCGAAATGCCAATGAATTGGACCTGGTGCTGATAGCTTGAGGATTATCAGCTAACAGGAATCGAGTATCCTCATACTCAGCATTCATGTCAGGGTAGAGTCCTTTAGGAACCCGGATATGAGAAAAGAAAGGATCAATGGAGGGCGTTTTCAACCGGCCGGAGGCGATGTGTTCTTTGGAATAGTAACTAATCAGGTGGAGTTTGCGATTGCTAGCGGTGGTAACCGAAAGAGACTGCTTGACCAGGCCGTGATCTTTAAACGGGAACTCCATATGGGAATTGTCGCGCTTGTCACTTAGATCCCCTTCTATAACGGATAATGGAGGAGAGGGGTGATTCAACAGGGATTTATTGTATTTCCGTTTATTCTCGAGCTCACGATAAACCAAAAAACTTCCAAGGACACGTGAAGGAGACCATGCTCGACCATCTGTCCAACGACGCATCCCAGATTCCTCTTCCTCCCAAACATATACAGAGCCCGACTGAAGGTTCTGCCGTTCTTTCTCACTCAATCGTCTTTGCACCCGATTAAGATAGCCCAAACGACAGGCTTCAATCACCAAGAGCGCATCGAGAACTGATTCGATGTAACCAAAATAAGTTTGCATAATAGAATTGTAGTGGGCTCCAGGCTGTGGGCGATTTGGAGCGGGCTTTGGAATCGGAAGTTAGTGCCACGATAACTGTACAATATTGGCGAGGAGATCGAGAGCAAGCCGAGGTTGATTAGCAACAGAATTATAAAGGATGATGTATAGCCAAGCGGAGAAGAGGATTCCATCTATTTATACAAATAGGCGATTTTACATGGATCAACTCAATTTATCTTTCACGCTGTAAAACGAAAATCAAGGTTCGGGAAAACTGGCCCAAATAAACATAATCCAAGGTAGAATATAGATTACGTTAAGAAAAACTAGGCTCAGTATGCAATCTTAATAACCGTGCTAATTAGAGCCTCAAACACCTATGCTCATTGAATGATTTTGACTCGGTTACCTGCCAAATAACGGACCGACAAGGGTATAATTCAGCCATTAACAGCTTTCCCAACTAGGAAAATCGGCGAATGACAGGGATTAACTCTAGCTGGGTGAACCTAAAACAAAGTGACAAGTCATAGAGGTGATGTTCTACCATATTTTGCCGAGCATTCTGTGTGGTTGACTGATTATTAATCCACTTCATCGTTTTCAATAACAAAATCTATGTTAAGAGTGCCAAGAAATCTGCGAATAAAGCAACTGTTTAGATTGGGACGACACCCCTATTTGATTAATTGGATCAAAGCTACGGTGGCACATGGCCTCAGTGTAGAGGCTACGAGAAATCTGCTGTTGGTGATTCTTGATAATAGTCGGTGGAATCCGGAATGCCTCTCTGATCAGATATAACCACATAGAGATTCGTACAAATCTGTAAGCCAGGGTTATCGCTCTGGATATTTAATGAGTAACCTCATTCTACCATACATCGTGTTGTTCACTGTCAGATTTCTTACTCTCGAGTGCAAAGCTGCTGGAAAATTAGGGGGATGAAGGCATCGCATTAGATAAGGCTCCAGGTCGGAAGCTATCTTGTCCAATGCGATTATTCCTTTGCTTTTTCAGAATGAGATGCATGTTTACCAGCAAGGAAGCCTGGTTGTTTGTGCTTGATAAATGAAAGCGCATGACCACATTGTGCTAATATAGTAGAATAGGCACTGATTTGATACGTTAATACGCATTGCTTTACGGCTCATAGCCATCTACTGTTCACGAAGGCCCTTTGTCCAACAGTTGCCCTATTTTCCGTAAGTTCTTCGAGTGGAACCTTGTTCCAATCTCAGATGCACAAACCTTGAATACAACTGCACAAGTCATCATCAGATTGGTAAATGAGATTGCGGCTGTACAACTGCAATCCAGCCATGAATTGGTTTTAAGCGACTCCCAGTTGTTTGCTTGGTGTCACATAGTGCTATCTTCAGCCAGAGCGTGTTTGTTGAATATATAGAATTGCGGAGTAAAGCCAGCCTAATTTCCGCATTTAAGATGTCATCCTTGCAATCCGAGTCCTAGATCTTATCGGCTAATTGTATTGAAATCTATTACTGTGGGCAAAATGGTTTCCAAATGAGCAGACTGCGGATGGCAAAGGTATATGGCAGTCTTTATGTTCTTTGATACCCCAAAACTTGTTAGCATGCCACATTTTCGATGCAGACCACATGTTAGGTATCCAATTTGTGCTCTATTTCCTCGATGAAGCAACTGATGACGCTCCCTTAAACATCACTATGCTGGTAATGACATTTTGTACTTACTGTGTAAATTTTCCAGCATTCAGGTTTCTTGATTTGGTTGTTAGATCAGCGATACGGTTGCACGATGATCAAGCTTTTGTACAAATGTTGCTGGTTATAATAGAATCCAGCATATCTTGAGTTTCGATAGTATCATCCTGCGCGAATATCTAAGGCTGGTTGGTGATTGTTCTAAATTAAGCTCGCGGAAATTTGAGCCGCGGATGGGCGGCTGACATGGGAAATACCGAAGCTATTGAAACGACTTGCCTAAAGAGGGCTTCGATTCTGTCAATGATTATCAATGGGCTAGGGGTGAGTGGGTAAGCGGAATGTGCACAGCGAGAGTGTTCGTTGCACTTGTGAAATGCCCTTCTGCAATTGACTTCCTAATGGGTCTTTTCTAACGTAGTGCGTTCCAGTGTGGTTTACTTCCACTTGCTGAAATATCTGACCCAAATTGAAATGCTGGGTAGTGGCTTCTCATATAAAGACCACGTTTACGGTTTTGAAATTTGGAAGAACCCCCTACCGTACTATGCTATATCTAGAGTAGGTTGTACCTGATATCACCACAAAAAGCAAGAATGCATATATACAGCATTTTAACCATTCTGGACTAAACTTTCTGGCCCTCATTATACATAGAAAAATCGGAGAAATTGTAAAAATATTTCCCTTCAATTGGTTAGCCAACCGAATCCCATGTGTTTGCGCGCTCAAAGCCACGGGATTTAGTGCATCATTGCCAAAATAGGTTCTCAGGATACGAATGCAGGCATGAATTTACTGGAGGATCTTTCGGGTGGCTGGCTATACTCGGGAGGGTTAAACATTCGGATAATATTTTCAACCAGCTTCGGATCTTTGGAGGATGAATATATACGCGATTCCATGTGTCTGAGCGCCAACACGCAATGCATTGAATTTGCTAAACCTCGAACGACTCGACCTTGTGGACTATGCATAAGTTTACACTGGATTTTAATAACAAATAAACCAAGGTAGTGGGCAGGGAAGACATGTCAAACAAGTACAAGCAGTAACTACTGTGTGATTAGCCTTTGCTAATCTATTACGTCAAGGTGGTTCTACGAATTTGAATGGACCAACATCCTGAAAATCCGTTGGTACAAAGATTCGTAAGTCTATTCTTATACAAAGGCATCTTCAAAAGTATTAACTCTCGTTTTGAAGATGGAGAGACTTGTTATACACCCAAGCGCCGACGTCTCCAGTTTTGGACTTGTTCTTATATTTGACATTTACATTTTCCTGAACAGGGTCTTTCACGAAATAGAACATTCTCTGCTTCCATTCTTCTCCTTTGCTGTTACGTTCCTTGACAAGTGCTCTTTGAGCGTTTTCGACCTCGTTCTTGTGAGTAGTAGCCAGGCTGTACTCCTGCTTTTGGATAGCTTGAGCCACCTTGACCCAAACTCTCCTAGACTCGATTTCAGATTGCTCTTGGAAAGGTGCAACAATGTATTTGGCTGGTGGTGTAGCAGTGGCATCGAAAAATAGCTCCGACTCCTTGGTGACATTGTTGGTAATAGTCGATTCAGCCATCCATTTGCCTGCTATACTGTAAAGGATATTCTTGGGATCATCTTTATGGAAGATATTCCCGGTAAATTTGTGGTATTTACCACCGAACCACGGTTTGCTTAGAAATTCAAATTCTGTCACGTATCCGTTGGAACACTCGATAGAAGTTGGCCCGGCAACCTCAATAAATGGGTTTCCGACCAAAAGCGATCTGATGTAAAGGTCTGGGAAAGTGACAACGTAGGATTCATCATTTTTTGTGGTACGGACAGTTACTCTACCAGGTTGGATAACCTAACATATTATTAATAACGGAACTGAAGCCCGAAAAGCATATGAAACTCACCTGAATAGAAGTACCCTTGAATTTTGACTTTTGTCCAACTGCAAGCATGGAATATGAGTAAACTTCTAACGGTTGGATCTGACAATTCATACTTACAATGGCCGTTGAGATACACTCCAGCTTTTGGGTTTTCAATGTAGAAGGCGGAAATTGGGGGATGGTGACTCACTATATAGTTGATGTTTAGGTATTGGTAAAGTCGATTGTTCGCTGTTATCTATGTAACCTACCTTGTTCACACACAAGGTGGGCATCACCAGAACCGTCAACATCATCCCATCTGCAGAAAAACTGCTCGCCAAGAATGGGGTTGAAAGGCTTTTTACTGGTGGAACCGACACAGCCAGCGAAGTAGCTACCGTACAGAGTAGAAATAAACCAGCGTGCAACCGCGATCATACGCTCTGCGAGTAGAAATGAGATGAGTATATGACAAAGCGAAGTAAGCAGCAAGAGAAGGAAGATATACCTTCCGGAGATTCTGGTTTGGCGATAGCTGCCAATAACTGTGGGTGATCACCCCAGTAGGTGCTAAGTGGACAAATGAAGGTTGGTGCTTTTGAAGTAGTCCGTGAAGAAAAGTAGAACTAACCTATATTCCAAGAGAGAAACACCGTTCAGCATGAACGAGGGACAGGTCAAGGCTGAAAGATCCCCGGTAAATGAAGTAACATCCTTTAGGAAAGACATGAAAGTGCTCCTGTGGTGAGGAGCAACGTTGGTAAGAGTTTCGGTTTTGTCCTCATTTTTGGTGGTTTTCCCAGCCATGTTATATGATATACTTCGAGAGGAAAGTAGGAAAGAATGAAAGAGAAAAGTGCTAAAGTTTCACGGAGTGGAGCCTGGTTAAGAATGCCTCAGGTGGACGGTAAAGTAATGTGCAAATACCCCCGGCGCCATATCTAATTGGCCGAGAACCGAAATTAATTGATTGGATATGACGAGTGTAAGTATCCCAAGGAAGATTTAAACGTAACTATTTTCTAATTCTGGTACTCGCAAGTGCTGGATGGCTTCAGACGATCAAATCATTGCCACCAGTTCAAAATGATAGCAAACCGCAGAGTCTAGTGTCTATATTACTAATATGGGCAATGCGACATACGGGAGTGATTGGTCTGGCGGATTTTTGTAGAGCTGATCGAACACCGAGATTCCCCTGGGTAGTGGATGAATACAGCCGGCTAATTCTGAGAATTCCTCTAAATCCGGAAATACTCTGGCACATGACTGTATTGACCAAAAGCCGGAGATGCTCTTAAATATTTCTATTGCTGCTTCCTGTTCAATGTGGAAACAAAACACGTGCTCCTCTCATGCTAATACTTTTATAGAACCCTCGATATGTTGGCAGATATCTTTAGCGGAGATCTCACCAGAGAGAATGAGCTGCTATACTATATTTATCAAGAACGGCACTATTCCTTGCCTATATCTCAGCGAAAGGACGTTGTGACGCTCTGGTAGTCCTGGAAAATATTGACTAATTGGGAGCCGATCCATGTGGGCTATTCTTGCTTGATATGCCATATACAATAGCATTCTAGCTTAAAATACGATTGTGAAGTAAATATAAAGACTCTGGTCACAAATCACTATCGACGATCAATCTGGATCAACATCATCGATATTGACTGGATCTATCAATATTATCGGCAAAAGGGTGGATGTATCACCCATTTGGTGCGATTGAGAAGTGACGTCATACTGTAGTATTAGAAAATTAACAATACATCAGGTTTGACAAGAGTCAATAAGCTTGCAGATTTCACTGAATATGCAGAATAGGTGACTGCTGAAGAGTCCATGATATCTATAGTATTCTGGCTACAAAGAAGCTGATGAGGTTTGGCAGGAACCTTTCCCACATAATGGACTCAGTCATCAGCTTGCATCAGAGACGGAGTTAACACAGTTTAATTCTTAGTGGCAGTGTTGCAACCTTAGTTTCCAAAAGAACCATGCCATTGATGGCCAAATGAGCTTGCATACCAAGCTACAATGAGATGTTTTTCACTTTCTATGCAAAATCAGGGCCAACCAGATAAAGCCAATGGATGATCTTGAGTCAAAGTCTTACTGATGATAGACTCCCTCAGGCCCACTATTACCACTAGGCCAAAAGAACCACTGGATGTGGTGACGAAGAGTAGGCTCGAAAAATCGGTTGGCACATATTGGTTTGTTACTGGAGCCTTCAGTTGAGCCCTGAGGCTTAGTAAAATTGAGTTTATTTACACAAGGGGGTTATTGCATATCGAAAAGTAGAAATTCCGCGGGTTCTTCTCCAATGGAGGTAATAACCAGCTGATCGCCTTGATTGGCCTCGCTAATGAATGCACCATCACCACTATTTAATTGGACACCACCAACCTCAAGCTTCCCTCCAGTATTTATAAGATGGATGTACTGTTTACGACCCGAGGCCTCAATACTATGGACCACTTGGTTGTCTTTCTTGAGGATTGAGGCATACATCCAGAGGTCGGTATGGCACTGGATGGCTCTAGCACCGGCCTTTCCAGTTGGTTTGATAATCAGGCATAACTTGTTGATTTTATCATCCTCATCCCACTCCATAGTCACATAATTTGGAGGGAGCCTACTTTGGTCAGGTTTGGCCCAGATCTGAATAAAATGCACTGGATCTTTAGGGTGGGCGTTGAATTCAGAGTGGGTAACACCAGTACCGGCGGTAGTGAATTGAACTTGGCCACGTTTGATTGTTTCGTGGGTTCCAGTGCCTTGATGGAAAGCAAGGTTAGGAAGGATAGTCAGCTGGATGATGATAAAGATGATACTTACTGTCTTTATGCATCAACTCTCCTGACACTACGTACGACCAGATTTCAAACTCCCTGTGAGGGTGTGTTGGGAAGCCAGCACCTGATGGTTTGGTCAGTTCTCGAACAAGAATATTAAGTTACGAATATCAACACTTACCTCCTTGGACGATATCTTCATTGATTACCCTGAGTGGGCCATATTGCTCAAAACGAGCATCCCAATAGCTAGCAAAACTAAATGTATGATAGCTGTCCAGCCATCCGTGGTTAGCATGACCGCGTTCTTCGCTTCGTCTTGGTGTGATGGTAATTGCCATTTTGTAGATGATAAGGTTTGTGATGGCCTCTGCCTCATTAGATATATTTATACCCTATCGGCTCCCTGATTAATATACCTCATATGGAAATATATTCCGGGTCTCCTTTTTTATCCGGGGGACCACTGTTTCATCGGCTAAATATGCATTTGTCAGTGTCAATTATCCATTCCAAAGAGTTCCATTTGCTTGAGAATCAGTTGAAGCTTTTTGTGGCAACAATAAGAAATATGCAGTGTTATTATTGCACTAATACAATGTAGTAATCAGCTCAAATCAATACAGACAAACACGTTTCCCTATCACATTAACGCCGACCATGAGTTTGTAGGGTTCTTCAACATTACAATTTATCCTCTCAACTCAAAAATGTTCTCATTTGAGATTGATGTTGCCCGAATTCCGTACACATAGATAATGTGATGATTTTTGATATGTAAGCTCCCACCTTCAAACACCATGTTTTGTGCGCCATCTACCACCATGACAAAGATAGAGCTGGTTAATACATTTTATTGAATATCTACTATTGTGTGAATTATTTAATAAAGCAGTCTTGCAAAATCTTCTACCAGTTTGGTGGACTGTTCAAGCGTATTAGGGTATGTAGCAACGGCAAGCAACAACCCAAACGGTAAATTGTGGATTATTAGGGCACGGTCAGCACCAGAAGTAACAGCATGTATACTTCAAACGAAAGTGTAAGTTAAGTTCGGACAAGCTTCTCAAACATGGAGCAATACCTGGAAACAGTCTTCTTGACAATTATAAATGTTGGAAATTCTCCTAGAGAAAGCGAAGTTTCTAAAGAGCGCAGAAACTTTAGTGAGATCTCTGACTGTCTTCTGAATAGAATTGATGCGAAAACAAATACCACGTAACTCCTCCGTATCGAATAAATGTACTAGCTTGGTAAGTGTGGCTTTTGGTGTCTAATAAAGGGAATCAACATTCTCCACCGATAGGAATACGAAGCAAAGCAACCCGTACCTGAACTGATAATCTACTTAGTGACCCAACCTCACAGATGCTCTGTGCATGATTATGAGTGAGCAATGTCACTCCATCGATGATTTTGGTATCGATTAACCTCTCTATCGTGCACACAATATTAGCTATCAGTTGGTACTTGTCGCAATCATAGCGATTACTTCGTTGCTACAAGATGGAAAAAGAATGCTCGCCTTTAATTAGATGCTCTAACGACTCGACGGTGTTCATTTTGAAACACTGCTGATATATATATATGGGTTTATATGTCAGGATGTGGATACACAAAAACTGGATGAAAAGCACAATCCAACAGTGGGATAAGGATTGTTGATACTATAGCTGAAGAAAAATTTCAAGCAAATAACAATATATTCCACATCTGTGGGTTTTCAAGTTGAGCGTCAATGGATTTTTAATGCATATGCATTATTAGAGCAAAGATTAGGATGCTTTTATTACAATGCGAACTCAATAGATAAAATAACCATTTGATCCAAACACGATTTACAGCTACATATTAAAGTGATCACTACTCCAAGTATTGCTCGAGTGCTCAGAAATCATCTTCGCCCAGCTCTTTTTGAGCCAAATCTATTAATGGGACAAGATTCTTAAATGGATATGCTTTCGTATCGTTTCTACCCAATGTCCCTAACTCCCAATTGTCCTCGATAGTCCTTAGTAGACTGTAATGGTCGTATCGAGTTGAATCGATCCCATTTGGAAGCTGTTGAATCCCTTTACCAAGCAGCACTGTGAATACCTTGTTGTCAGGATCATTGCTGGAGTTGAAACTTTCGCGCTCATCAAAAGTAATTACTACGAGCATCTCGTCCATGAGCTCGGCATTAGCTAGCTTGGGCTCGATAAATTTTTTCAACCAATTTGCTGCAAACGAAATATCAGTGTCGTGTGCATCGTTTAGGATGTTCGGAGTGAAGTATATAAGGTGTGGCAACGTGTCCATACGAATATCCTTATCAAGTTCAGAGGCGTCGACGATCTTTGCGCATCGTTCCGGACGGTTTCTATAAAATGTGTTACCACGGCACACGCCAAAATCTATACACTGGTTTGAATTACCTCACGTTTTCCATTGTAATAAAAGGGTTGTGTTTTTCGAAATACAGATCAGTATTACCGGGAAAACAGTTTCCTGGATAGTCCTCCTGGTATGCCTTCCAGGACAACATCTTTGACTCTAAAAGATCCACTAGATTATTCCCGGCAAAGCTAATACGACGAAGCCTTGGTCAATATGATGCATTCCTTGTTTAGAATGAAACTGCTTACGTTTTGGGTCCGTCATCTTCTAGGTCCTCAAAAGATCCATACACCTGCGCAATGTAGTTACCTTTGGATGGGTGCGTTACACCATAGAAGTTGGTGAGTAATAGACCCCTTTTTGCGATGTCAGTAAAATATTGATTCTTTGCTGCCACGTCAAAATCAGTATTTTCCAACATGACAATCATAATCCGGTTAAACCATTTCCCGTCAGGTGGCAGAGAATTTCTAGAGAGCACTTGAGAAGTATCATTTTTAGCTGCCAGAGCAGCATAAGGAATTCCCGTTGAAAGCCAAGCCAAAAGTATACTAAGACGATTAGTGAACATGATTTAGCTTTACAACAGAGGAATCTTCTCAGTGCTAAGGAAAATTTCAGCAACTCGGCTCGTTTTATATAAACCTGTTGTTTACGAACAATCAGAGATATTGCCTAGTGTTTGGCCCGATTGTTTATGGATCGACACCAACTGTTTCGAGTGGCTATCATTCTAGTAGAAAAAAACCCCGAGTAAGTTTCCAAACGAGTCGTGTGTTAGTTGCTATACGATGTAGCGGAGGTAAAACCACACCGCACATGGGCACGTTGAATATGCTGTCAGATCTTTGATAAGTACCAAGTGTCACCTGCAGCAATCCAATCCTAGATGTATGTGGGCTCCATTAAACAAGATGTATCACCAAAAATGGACTGCCACTCTGTAAGATGACGATGCCAACTTCAAACTAGAAGTCCGGGGTTGATTGTAACAGACAACATGCCGTGGGGATAGTCTACATATGGGCGCTTCGTCAAGCTGAACGTAACCCATCACGAGCTCTGACTCAAACCAGTACCAAAGATGAAATCAAGATTCCACGCGCGTTTGTTTCAACCGATCTGGTAAAATTCAATAGATGTCTACTGTGATCCAACACATCCACATCAGGTTAATGGGCAGAATCACCCAAAATACTCCACCAAGATCAGTGTCTCCCATGCGCGTGCACCTAGCCATGAAAGTGGTGAAAACGACCCAGGCACAGGATCTTGGCGACAACTACTCGGGGATGGGCCGCTGCTCCAGCATGTATGGTTCGTTTTCCCATAGTTGGCATTGGCTCCTCACCACCGATCATCCCATGACCCTGGTCAGCCAGCATCTTGCAGATTGGGTTGAACATCTATTAGATCCACCATCCCATCCCAGTATGGTCCCCGCATAATCTAGCAATTCATCCATGAGGCGTGCAATCGTCACTGGTGTCGGCAGCTCTTGTTGTGCTATATTATACCTGAATCCATGTCACATGGGCGTTGCATTGTATACCTTTGTAATCTGATATGCAGACTGGCTGCTAGTTACCTCACTGAATAGGTGATCGAGTGCAAGTGGCCAATTGGGTTCTAGCTCAGAAGGTGAATCGCTGATTCGAAATGAGAAAACACCTCGGGAACTGTTTTCTGGTCCAAGAAGTGTCCATATACATATATTCTTGGCCATTTTAAAATGGTATTACAAGGGCTCTCTTCCATCTTTAGTATATAATTACCTTTATATACTTGCCTGACATGAGTTTTTCAATTCTGCTCTTCATATCTGATTATGACTGGCTGAAACAATCTTTACGCCCTCCGATTGGGCGTGCCTATGTTATACCAATGGTGCGTCGAAACATATATCGGTGAGGTGATGAGCAATAGAATCATCTAATACAGTTTTGAGTATTGTCCGAGTTTACATTAGATACTGGATACCCATATCCATACAACACATAGCAAGAAAATATCACTGTCAATCATACAAGGACCCAATCCATTCAGCGTCACTTCGCCATCAGGATTGTATAGCATCGTCCATATCCCTAAAAACACACGAAAGGCTGCTGATACCGGTAAATTAGCCCTGGCAGTTTCATTTTGAAAGTACAAATTGCATTAAAGCAAAAATCTCATTCTCACAAGGAGCGATTTCCGTCTAACCGGTATTTCCTGACTTTGGTGAGATTTTCGACTGAACAGTAATGGCTAAAATACTCCACGTAGTTTGCTACTTAGAAAAGGAAGTCCACCACGTCAACATCTTATCAGCCCAAGTAGGTTTTGTCTCGGAAAGCGTTTGACTTTATGGCTGGTATAGCCAAGCCGACTAAATCTGGAGTTATCTAATGCTTATTTTTCTAAAGGTTTCTCTATACACCACCAAGTGTACACTCCTGATATTCTTATCGAGTTTTTTGGTTTCTATATATTAATCATATGGTAAACAGCCAGTAGCTGCGTTGATCTTACAAACGCGAGTATATTGATAAGCTCTTAATGTCCATAGTCACAGCGCCCTTCCAGCCATGGCTCTTCAGCTTCTATTTCGATCTCAACTACAATACCTGCAATTGTAAAAGCTAAGCAATTCGCCCGTCAATCAATGCCTGCGCAAATGACTAGCAATTCTCAGTCGTACCACCGTCGTAGAGCCTCGTGGCGTGGTACTACAAACTCTGGGCCAAAATCTACTCGAGATTCGGAGCCACCAGCTCCGGATGTTCCCCCAGCTCCAGCGCCTGCTATGTATTGGTCAAAAGCACCTATCTACGGTCATTCACCTCCGAAATCTCTACGGGCACATAGCGTTAACCTAGTTGGAGAGCTAATTTATATATTTGGAGGGTGTGATGAGCGCACTTGTTACAATGACTTGTATGTCTTTGATGCTGGTAAGATGATTATCAACTTTTGCTCTTGGCCGACTTTAACCTAATTCTCTTCCTAGAAACCATGTATTGGTCAAACCCACGAACCAACGGCGAGCCACCTGCTCCCTGTAGAGCTCACACCTCAACATTAATTGACAACAAATTGTTTATCTTCGGCGGCGGTGATGGGCCAAACTATTTCAATGAGCTTTACATTCTCGATACAGGTATTGGTTATGTAATTGCCATCCAGATGTGTTCGCGACTAAACCCACCCCACCCTATGGTAGATACTTTAACTTGGTCAAAACCAAAAGTGTATGGTGATATTCCAGGGCCCCGGCGTGCGCATACAGCCTGCCATTACGGAAAATACTTGTATTTGTTTGGCGGAGGAGATGGGCTTCGTGCCTTGAACGATGTATTTCGATTGGACATAAGTATGGATTCTCATTGATTTGTCAAGGCCGTATATTGATACCATGTTTCTGTTGAATAGCTGATTTATCTAAGCTAACTTGGGAAAGCGTCGAAGTCAACGGTAAGCCCCCGATCCCTAGAGGCTATCACACCAGCACACTGGTTGAAAGCAAACTCCTGGTATATGGAGGCTCAGATGGCCATGAATGTTTCAGCGAAGCTCATGTCTTGGACCTTGGTGAGTAGCTTACATCGAATGGTTGTTTAGTTTCAGCGGCCTTTAACTTAACTGACCGTCATTGCAGAAACCCATACGTGGGAGCGAGTGAGACTTAGCGAGCGTGTCCCTAGACTTTCGCACACAGCAACCCAGGTCGGTTCATACATATTTGTCATCGGCGGACACGATGGCGACAAATACGTCCAGAACGTGTTATTATTAAACTTGGGTATGGCTCCTTGCTTTTTTATTTGTTTGCCAAATCTAACTTTCCCTTCAGTCACCATGAACTGGGAAACCAGGAAGATTTATGGAGTGCCGCCTACTGGTAGAGGCTACCATACTGCGGTTTTGTACGATTCTAGATTATTTGTGTATGGCGGCTATGACGGACATCGGGTTTTTGACGAAGTCTACATCTTGGATTTAAGCGCTTGCGCATATCTGCCTCAAGTCACCAATTTTGAGCTAGGCTCTTACTGAGGACACAGCTTGGCGGTAATATACTGAGTTGAACATCTTTTGTCTGTAGATCCACCGCTGCCACCTTTCAAGTAATCGGCTCCTGATTCTACTAACAGCTTTCTGAAGTCTGATCAAGTGAAGTCTAGTTGGTCTTTTCTGGATTGACAAATATTTGCCATTTCTACTACATAATTTAGAACTTTCACCCCTGCCAATTAGCAAGCAATCAAGTTATTTTATAAATATAGACTTAAATCCGTTTTAGACGTGGTTGTCATAGATCAGTTTGCCTTACATATGATGTGGTCGTCTCCAAGCCAAGCACTTCACCACATTGCTGATGCAGCCTCGAGAAGCAGACTAATGAGGGTTGGAGTGCATGGAATCTGCCTCGGTTTCCTTCGTTGTGGAGCCAGAAAGGTAGCCCCAAGGAGGAATGGAAAGATCCGTACATGTCCACTCTCAAGCCAAGAACAAACATGCGATCAAGTGGCAATACAAGTGCGAAACAGCTAGCCCAAGTTTGATGGACATGACTATAGTATTATACACGAATGCTTTCTCCGATTAAGAGCACCACAATATGTCCATACTAATTTAGTGGCCAAAACACCTTGATTCTCTGTCCAGTATACCTAGGAGCTACAGTGCACTCCATCGATTAGAATGTGTGCTATCAGTGCTAACAAATGTGGTAAACACCGCGAACAAAACGGGTAAGAAAATCCTGATTTTGGGGGAGGGAACCTTCTGATGGATCTTGTCAGTGTACATTTGCCAATTGCATACCTCCCTAAATTGCTACACCCTCTTTCTTATTTCAAGTATACATCCCCAAGAAAACATATCACTCACTAAATAGGACAAGGCATGCTCACGGGGTGAGGCAGTGGTATTTGTTAATGCTGAGCAGGACAGACCCTTACTCATTCTACGCCTCGCCAGGCGCTTATTCCGCTGTACAAGCACCCAAGGCTTACTCGCTTGATTGCTAATCTCACACAGGGACGGCATACTCTGCTAGGCCCTGCTTTGCTCACATCGTTCGGCCATTTCAAGGATGGGCTCGTTTTGAACTCCGCGGAAAGCTTAATCCTGTAAGGGACCTGTAGAAGGCATACATGGATCACGATGAGCCTAGAGAAGCCATCGGAGATGATCCGCAAAGCTAAATTCCACCACCTCCATTCTGCTCTGCCAATGGATGGGTGAAGTCATTGCACGTAAGATAAGATCATGTCGTCATGTTGAAGTGCTCGCCAGTGATATGTGTGTACCGTAATACCGCTACGTAATTTGTGGACAAATTTGACAATATCCACATATCGATGAATGCCCCCCCCCCATTCTGATGGGTTGGATAGAATGCCGTGTCCTGCTTATCCACGAGAATTCAACCTCGACGCTTTCGGCTGGTGAAATCACACGGCATATTGGTTGAGTGCCTAGCTAACGATCCCCTCTAAAAGGGTCAGATCAGATTTCAGATCTCAGTTTGGTCAGTAGCCTACGTTTCTGGCAGAGGTTACGTCGAAGGCATACCTAAAGTGGTGCTTTTTACCTGTCTGAACAATTTCCCTTACGTATTGCTTCCACTCTGTGCAGATATCTGGATTAGCGCGCTACTCAATGCAGGATGGAAAATCAGGTGCTTTTTTATTGCTCTTATCATATCATTCATGATCGTCTTATCTTCACTATCATTTGTCAAGTTGAAACATAGATTAATTTTGAAGACATCTTCCTCTCCATACAAATTTGGTTGGTCCTCTAAGTCCATCCAAATTATATAAGATCGTTTCGTCACTGCCTAGCTGATTACATCTTACGTGCTCGCTATTTTTGTTTTCCGCCCTAAACCCTCTTATTTGTCCTTGTACCTGACTGCGACCTAATTTTCCTCTCAGCACCCATTCTCACATAATTTTTCTGCGAAATGCTTAACGGGATCACTTCCAGCTCGGAAAAACCCTCCGTAAAGGACGGTCGTGTTATTTGCGTCACACACTTCCTCCCCCGTGCCTGCATTCTACTCAAGGGGGATGCCTCGCAGCCAGACGATTGGTCCTGGAAGCTCGGTCCTAGAAGAGGCCACTCCGCCATGTACTCGGGCCTTCAATCTCTTAAAGATTCCGAAGACTGTGTTCGAGTCGGTTTCGTGGGCGATATATATGATGAAAGCGGCTCACTGGTGCCTAGCACGGAAATCACAGACGCCCACAAGACTGCTCTTCGCAAACTCTGTTGGGAGGACAGTCAGTTGATTCCGATTTTCCTTGAAGATACCTTAGCAAAAGGTCACTACGATGGTTATTGTAAATCTGGTATGTTGGATCCATTCACTCGTCTTTCAAATAAATGCTGGAGCTCAAACTCTCGATGCAACCCGGCTAGTCTTGTGGCCACTGCTCCATTACCTGGTTTCGGAAACCAACTCGAACGACAACTGTGACAACCAGAACTGGGCTGCTTACCAGGAGGTGAACAAGATCTTTGCCGACAACATCAAATCGATTTACAAGAGCGGCGATATCGGTAACATATCTATGGTTCATTCATTCTCGCAGTAGTGGTACTTACGATAGCGTGGTCAATTAGTCTGGATTCAGGACTACCATCTTTTCCTGGTACCTGGCCTTTGCCGCAAGCTTATGCCCGAGGCCATCATCAGCTTCTTTTTACATTCACCTTTCCCAGCCTCCGAAGTGTTTCGCAGCTCTCCGAGTAAGTCCCCCGATTGATGTTCCTTTCGCACCGAGCACTGTTTCTGACCCCAGCTCCTCTTTCTAGACCGCAAAGAGCTTCTGGAAGGTATTCTAGGTGCTAACCAAGTTGGCTTCCAGGTAACCATGAGCATTACTCCATGAATGATCCGCAGCCATCTGATCTCCCATCTCTCGCATATTAGACATATTCTTATGCACGCCATTTCATTAGTAGTTGCACTAGAGTGCTAGGCCTAGATTCTACTCCCACAGGGGTTGACTATAGCGGCCGCTACATCTCAGTAGGAATATACCCTATTGGGATAGACGTTGACACGGTCACTGCACAGAGGTTGATATTGATTGAAGTCTCGTGACATAGAGTGTCGTATCTGACTACTGACGTATTTGAACGCAGAAATTCTGACGGGGTCGCTGCGAAGATCAAGGCGATCAAGGAAATGCACGGGGACAAGAAGATCATCATCGGGAGAGACAAAGTCGATCAAGTCACCGGGGTTTTGCAGAAGCTGTACAGTTTTGAGAAGTTCTTGGAGCTGCACCCCGAGTGGGTTAACAAGGTAGGAAAGGTTCTTCTCTCGGACGAAGGAAACGTGCTAATCTTCCCTGGCCTTCAGATCGTCTTGATTCAGATCAACACACCCGTTCAACGCCAAGATCCCAAGCTTGAGGCGAAAATCTCCGAGGTGGTGTCTCGCATCAACGGGACATTCGGGTCGCTCGAGCACACGCCGGTCTACCGCTACAGCCAAAGAATTGAGCGTGAAGAGTATTACGCACTTCTCGCCGCTGCTGATGTGGGGCTGATTACCTCCATCAGAGACGGAATGAACACCACATGTCAAGAATACGTGCTATGCCAGCGGGACAACGCAGGCCCACTGATCTTGAGCGAGTTCGCAGGTACAGCCGGGTCATTAAGTGCGGCACTTTTGGTGAACCCATGGGATTATACGGTAAGTGACTCGGTGTTTCCCTTTCATTCCATTGCAGGCGATTAATGTTTGACGGGCCGTAGGGTGTTGCCGAATCCATCCACGAAGCCCTTACCATGTCCAAGGAGGACCGTTCATTGAAGCACGAGGTAGGCTGGCGAGATTTCTTGTCACCATATTCATCATGTTAACCGGCTTTGGCTATCAGCAACTATACAACTATATAGTATCCCATCCCTCCAAGGCTTGGGCCAAGCACTTCATCGATGATTTGAAGAACAGGTCCCTTTCCAAGGATGACTCCCTACCAACCCCCATCCTCGACACTCAGGCCTTGGTCAAGCAGTACAATTCCGCCAAAAAGAGACTCCTTTTGTTCGACTATGATGTAAGTGATCCGCAAGGATTTCCAGATATACCACCGCGCATTAACTCACCCTTCCCCCTTAGGGTACGTTAACTCCCATCAGAGAAACCCCTGGCGCTGCCGTGCCGCCACAGGAAACCATCGAGGGGCTGACACAGCTTGCAAGCAATCCCAACAATGTTGTGTGGGTGATCTCCGGACGTGATCAGGAGTTCTTGGACCAATGGTTGGGCCAGATTCCGAACCTCGGCTTCAGGTAATTACATCGCGGATTCGAGGCGACCCAACGATGGATGCTAACAGGATTCCTCAGTGCCGAACACGGCTGCTTCATCAAATATCCACATCCGAAGAACGAGAATCCATGGATCAACCTTGCTGCGGAGTTCGATTTCTCCTGGAAGAAGGATGTTGTAGATATATTCAATTACTATACCGAACGGACACCCGGTTCATTCGTGGAGCACAAACTGTGCGCAGTCACGTGGCACTACAGAATGGCCGATCCGGAATATGGGTAAGCCAGATCAGAATATCTTGGGCTAGGCCATCCACGTTCTAAGCTTTCATCCTAGTATGTTCCAGGCTAAGGAGTGCCGAAACCATCTTGAGGACGCCATCGTATCCAAGAAACCGGTGGAGATCCTGGTAGGCAAGAAGAATCTGGAGGTTCGTCCAGTGGAGCTGAACAAGGGTGAGATCGTTAAGAAACTCGTAGCCGCGACGGAGAACTGTGAGTTTGTTTTCTGCGCAGGTGACGACAAAACGGATGAGGATATGTTCAGGGCCCTTCGCAAATCGGAACTTCCCGAGAACTACTGCTTCTCGTGTACCATCGGCAGTGCTAACAAGAAGACACAGGCATCGTGGCACGTGCCTTATTGCGAAGACATCATTAAGGCGATCTCCCTACTCGGAGAGCAATCCTCTTGAGTCACTTTTCTCGCCCTTTCTCTCTCGTTCTACCCTTTCCATATCTTTTTTTGTAACATGAAGCTTTCCATCTGTATTGAAATAGAAGAAATCCCAGTTTTTCTAAATCAACCTCAATTATGACATTGTCGCGCTGCTTGGCGACTGTGCTTTCCTCAATATTTTTACCAGATGTTTGGGACCATTAAACATCATATGTCCTATCTCCTTGGATCCCTGCCAACAATCAAATTTATTTACAATTTCAAGCAAGCTCAGGATATATCGGGCAATCCCAAACACGCTCCAGAAGAACACCCATGCCAGTTGTAATGAAGGTTAATCATGTTTAATATTAGAATACCATGCGAATTTGTTTGCGAGATTTGGTGATTTTCTTGGGAACCAAGTAAGACTTAGAGTTTAGGGAGCTCATACGATTCGTTCAATCTCTACATGGTGTTGCATAATACGATCAGTAACTGTATATACATGTAGAGCTGTTTCAAAACATCCGAAAGGATACAAGGCAGGGTGTATTCTATTGTTTAAGCAAAAGTAGAGGGATTGCCATTTGAACCGGGTATTTTCACAGTATGATTGAGTTCAGCATCTACCTTGACCTTCTTGTCACCTCCAACTATCCCCTTGGTTGACTCATCCGAGCGGGCCCGTTTCTTTCGGGAATTAGGTGGTTTGTCTACGTTGTTCTCGGTGCTTGTATGGTTGCTTTTGATTTTCGCATTGTGTAAAACTCTATTCTCCTGGTGGGCCACTGAATCGAGTTTATCGACAGCACTGCTCTTGGGATCGTTTTCGGCGTCTAGTATATCGACACGAGCACTACTGCTTTCTACGTTCTGAGCACGTGGAGCATCTTCCAGTGGCGCTTTTTCGTCAGTGGAACTACATATCTCAGTCCCAGGGTTGGGTTTCAATTCTTGTGTGGCCAGTTTCTCAGATTGGTCATATTTTTGTTTAAGCATTTGGAACGTCTCTACGTAGTTGATCGCGCGTAGTTGTTCGTAGTACTTCTGGACCGTGTAGTTCATGAGCAGTTTCATATTTTCCTACAAATATCAAAAGGATTAACCGAGAACCCTATCATGCCCCCGGGGAATTGTACCGTGGCATACCTTTCGGATGAACTCGAAAAGCTCCAAGCATGCAGAGTTCATCAAGTTGTTTTTTCCCTCTGTGGCCAGAAGTAAATCCACAACTGGCTTGAATAAATCGTGTTTTACTATAAACCTGTTGTAGAACTCATCACGTAGCCCGATGCAGGTACGAAAGAATCGCAGTACCCCCAGCTTGAGATGTTTTTCCCGACTTCTGAATAGGGTGATGATTTTGAGGAAGATATTCGAAGACAGAATAAAATATTTGCTGCGGAACGAATGGGAACGAACCGCGAAGCATAATAATTCACACAACAAAGAGCAATAAGCCAGTTTGGGGGGTGAAAGAATAAGCTCCTTCTCCATACCATCATATTCTGGAAATTGCATAATGGGTTCAAATAGTTTGCCCATATACCTTTCGTAGAACATACTTAACAGCTCATCCGATTCGGGATCCGACTTGGGAGCCATCAAAGCTTCAACAGGGTTTACGAGGGATTGCTCGTTAAATGGGGGTGAAGTATCTAGTAGAACCTTCAAGACCTCTCCATATTGTACTTTAACTCCGATGTCGTCGTCGACTATCAAGCGTTCCACAACTGTCTCTATAAGCGGCTTCTGATTCTGTTTAGCTTGCGCCAAGATGTATGAACGCACGAGATTTGGATCTAGGTCCAGTATAGTGCACAATATTTCTGCACCAACTATGCGAACAGTCGCATCGGCATTTGGCAATGCATAGTCAAGAGTGCAGAATAATCCGTGCTGACTAAGGGATCTGCCATTAGCCAAATTAGAAAGTGGATGAAAGATATAGTGAATAACTCAAAACGGTCATCACCTGTATAGGCCGGAGCAATGGATAATGGCCAAATTTTTAGCAATAGAGCAAAATTGACGCACAAAGAATACAGCATCTCGCTTCCTCTCGCGGGGTTCATCAGGGTTGTTGAATATGCTAAACAGCTCACGAAGAAATTCGTGATCATGCTGTAAATAATTGACGATATCGACGTTGTTGAAAAAGATTAGTGAATTCAGGATAGAGAATGTATTGTCGTCTAGAGTCCGAGCCAGTACAACATCTTTCAAGTATTGTAGGCGAAATGTTTGATGGATTTTGCTCTCAATCGCTTTGTCTCGGATTGGAATAACCTAGTTGATTTGAGAGTTAACGAGGATATGATGGGGAGTCTATTCACCAAAGACGTACCTGTTTGAAGTGCAAATTGTCTCCGAGGTATTCGCGGTACTTGGGCTTTGCGTTAGGATAATCCGGATCGTCTAGACGACATAGTGGCATGAATATAGAGCGTGAACGTGCGGTATCCAAACCACCCTTACATTCTAGAATACCCACAACACCAAGAATAATGTGGCTCTGGACAATATATTCGAAGATACAATTTTCATTCAACAGTACTATATCGCCAAGTGGTTAACATCTATTGAAAAGTCAGTCAAAAAGATAATGCACACACTTAAGCTCTTCACGATGCTATACAACGTAAAAAGGGCCTTTTCATTTTTGATGCGCTCGCACTTCTCAAAGATTGGCAAAAGCTGGTCAATATATTTCTAAGTGGGCAAGTTCAGTAGGGTTTCTCTATCAGTCGGTAGTATGATACTTGATTACCTCGTGGACTACATAAGAAGTCAAATTATCCCGCCCGTACACAAATCGTCCGAACTTTTTGATAATTGACTCAATTTCCGTAAGATTTGAAAGTCCGGGTTTAGGTAAAGTTATTTGACTATCGGATAATTCTCTGTGAGATTCTCCAAGCTCTACTTTCAACGTGTTAAATGCTGGTGAGTCATAAATATCGCTGATATATTACCATATGGTAATCCAGGAAGCCTTTTTTGCATATCGGCGATGATGTCCCTGCAACGCGATGTCAAAACCTAGCGTTGTAATAATTATTGATGGCGTAACTGACCACGCTTCAGTGCAACCTTCTGCTTCTTGAAAGCTCAGGGCTAGATCTTTCCCGTTGGTCTCAGTCCATACTATTAGAGAATCTAGAAGATCGATTTTTAAAAGAGGTTACTCTTTAGCTATATGTATGCGGTGTATATTCATCAAGACATGCCTTGCTGTTTCTGGTATACATCTCCTTTCCGTACTTTCGAATTTAGGAGAAGGGTGTTGCTCTCTTCTGCTACAACATGGAGATACAACTCCTGCTTGTCCTGACAAAAATGTTAAGAATTTATATTACCAAAAAGGCACATCTCTCAGGAGGGCTCCTAAGCTCCAGGCAGCAAATTCGTGACATAATGGAAAAGGAAAATATATACCTCAATGTACATGCATACACAATAACCAGTCCCTCTGTCTTGCCAGGCGTTATCGCTTGCTAGCTCGTAAACTTTTACACGCCTTCTACTAGAAATCTCCATTTCTGAAGTATGTATACAAACTGGTTGGAACACAGGAAAGTCAAAGTTCCTAGACTTGAACTAATATTTTTATACTCCCCACAACGTGCTACACGGTGGGAAACTGTGAATAAACTGTCAATCTATGCGCGCTGAGCAATTGCGACGATAGTGTAGTATTGCTATGTAAGTTGAGTATACTGACAATGTAATTACCACTGGGACTAAAGATATAAAGAACGAGACAAGGAGCTTGGGTTTAGATTTGTAACCTAAGAGTGTAGCTTGTACAGGAAACTCCTATTGTAAAGTCGCGAATTTTTCTCGGGAAAGGTTGATGGTTAGGATATCTGCGAGATGTTATTCATATCTGAATCCAAGAGCACACCTCAATCTAATTTCAAAATCTCCTCGTGATTGACATTTACAATAGAACTCTGGTTGATTGTAGTAAATTTGATTCTTCACCTGCTTGCAAAACATACATTTCACAGGGTTAACAGGAGCGTTAATAAGCGCATCAAAGTGAATCTCATTATCACGGAATGGCGTACTCCATCTTGACTGTGAATCTATGCGTACAGGGTATCTTGACCAATGAGCACCGCCAATCCATATTTGGTAAGATGAGGCCTATACGCAACCCATATAGCACCTAGGATAACTATATATATCCAGTTGGTGAGAATACGCTCGATAAACGGTCCGGAAATTGGTAAGCTCCCTGAATGAACGCTTAAAGACAGATGTCATTACAATGATGATTGAGGCGGTCAGTGCCACCCGATGCAATGGTTCAGGTCGTGTCTTACTTACTGTTGTAGGGACTGTAATCCTGCTTCACTGTCAAGGGTACAGCTAGCTCTTTGAGGAACGGAGCCTATTAATGGTTATGATAGCGGATTGATATCAACAGCAGATCATATGTCACCACATACAGACTTTCGTATTGATAGAGTATTTGTCCTACCCCTTTGGGTGCCGATTTTGAAAGGTGAAACGCAACAGGGTGCTTAGCCCCTCAGACCAATATCATGATGGTAGTAGCTGTAAGCCGTTCTCCTTGAACGAGCTGCATGCTTGTATAGTGCCCCTTAAAACCATTCTTTGGTAACGAATCTGAGCAAGCCACCAGGTGATAATCACAATACTAGATCTGTGCGGAGGTGGTAAATGTGCCAACAGACTAGTATTATCAGATGTGACTGTCTTCAGTCCGTGTACACATTAATTGGGTGGTTGATGGTTTCCATGTGATTTCTATGACACATGCAAGAGACGTAATGAGGAGGTGCATAGACGTTTTGATCATGTTGTCATCCCAACGGTCGTTACCATCCGTAATCCAATCTTTCCAAAGCCCTTGGTCTGTGTCGACTAGGACTGATTCTCCATAAGGATATAATAAGGATACGCATTAACAACTGGGTGAAGGGTGCTTTTGCTTGAAACATGGTCCCTACATAAAGATCCTTGTTTTTCTCAGCTCCATATAACAACTACACAGGCCCCTTGTGCTTGTTATCATGGCAAATCATCCATAACCATCCACCATAACGCTAGAAGGGCCGGAGCCTAATGGTGCTAGTCTCATAGTTATTTGCTTTAACTCTACTGAGCATCTTCAAACAATCCTTCGATGCCCAGTGCAGTAAAAGTTTCGGATGACAGCATTTAGATGCATCGCTTCAAGGTAATGTTTATCTTGGTGCGTGTTCCACCATCGTTTTTAATGTTGTTTGCAATCAAGCTGCATGACTGGTGCCAATCGACGGTATGATTGTTATTATGGTAGCTGGTTGGAAAATATTATCTGGCATTTCCGGTTTCTAAGAGTTCTTGCAATTTGAATGAGCGGTATATCTTGATTCTGTTGACGAAGCTAGTTAAAGACACGGATTCTGTATTCCTGAATCCGATTCCAAACATAGACTGAGTCGGTTGCAGATCAAGACTGCCCGGAATTAGATGAAGAGATAAGTCTTGACCAACAGTTTTGGGGCATCTCTCTCCCTATCCCTCTATTGTCACCCGTGATACTCTGTTGCCGTGTTATATGCGGTTAGGCATTTCCTACCACGAGGCTATTGTTGAGGCACACCGAGTCTCTCACCCAACATATATCTCCAGATCACAAACAGGTACTACATAGTGGCGATGGTTTGTTGCTGGGACCTATTTAAAATAAAGCAATCTGCTACATGCCTACGAAAATCCCACCCGAAAATGAATGGCACACTGGCACTTCATGTCCAATATTCAAAAGTTTGTGCATCTTGACTCATGATCCGGTTCAGCAAGCTGTCGTCCCCCGCCACTATACACTATGCTCAGGGCTTCATGTGTATGCTGAGCTTAGATAGCCCACATTCAGTTCATCTAAAAATGGATATGATTTTCCGTCACCATCTTTCCGTGGTTCAAACGCAATGGAAACCAATAGATTTGTCTTTTCTACGTGAATTGCAAATACTGCTCGATGTAGGCTGCATGTTATGGTCCCCAAGCTGATGTATCACTAATTCACTTTCAGCTAATTCAAGGAGCTTGAAGTATCCACAGCATCAATTTCATGTGATTGCCACCTAGGAAATTGTCCTTTTCTCACTATCTTACATTTACTTGGAATCTTCTCCTGCTGGCTTACTTATTGGCAGATGATAGGCCAAATTCGCATCCTAGTGTGATATATCAGCACATGATTCTGAATCAACTGATGACTTGGCGATATCGATGACCGAGTGGAGGTCTAGAGGAAATATAAGGCGGAATAGCGCCTCGTCTAGTTGAAACACCTTTCTAACCTCCCAACGTTCGGATTGAATCCACACTTACAATTAATCATGAGCCAAGAACCCAACGCCAACAGTCATGCCGCCTCTAAGGAGAACTCCAAAAAACAAAACTCAACCAATAACGGAAACACTACAGGGGACAGTGAGCTTCATATGGCCACCCGCATATACGAAATTCCGGTGGTACAAGATAGCGTCAACGCAGTTAGAAGCTACATTGAACACTCGAACTCCCGCTATGTCCATCTTGTAGCGGACACTGCTAACTCCGCATTCAGCACCGTGACCAAAGCCATTAAGCCTGTACAAACCCATTTCCAGCGCCAGATCCAACAGGTAGACGATATCGGTTGCAAGTCATTGGATTATTTGGAAGGAAAGTTTCCTATCATCAAGAAGCCAACCAATGAGGTCATCGAGACATGCCGCTCTACACTTGAGCCTTATGTTGGCAATTTCGCAGCAACTGCACAAAACCTGCTGAACAATGTTCGTAACGCTCTTCCTGGGCATTAAGCGTCCCCGATGGCCTTCTTTTGTGTATGATCAGTCTCCAGATGGAATGTTCTCCCGACACTCGCATATAATTTAATCCTTGAATCAAGCTGTTATCTGTGTACGACACGCACCCTCTGGTCACTACTAGTAACCTTAAGGCTTCAATAAACCCTTCACATCTAATGCATGCAGCTCATTACCAATAGCCAAGGCACATCGCTGCTCAGTGGCTAGAAGCCTGGTGTCCATTGAGACCGGGTCAGTTGACAAGCCTTCACGGGCTACCAATAATCTCGCAGCGACAGCTGGGAATCCTTTCTGTCAAGAGCCATAGTGTCATCTGTTCCTGAATACAGTTTAGGCAGATAACAAAGCATCGCAAATCCTGTCACCCAAGATCAATGTTCATTGACAGGGTTCCAGAGCTTTACGGCTTTATGGGAATTCGTCAAATGTCCATATGGAATCCGATGACCGGAGTGATGTAATGATCCAGAACTGGGAATGATCACTTAATTGCGGCTCGAATCCTCTCGATTCGAAGTCTGTAAAATATTGGAATCGCCATTGTATCGATGTTTCAGAAATTCTTGGTGCGTCATTCTAGTAGCAGCATATTTCGTCCTCTGTACTTGATACTATTTCACCCACCTAACATTCCTAGCCTTTGTAAAGAATCATGATCAAACTCTTTAGTATGAAAAAAGAGGCCGCCGCTGCCGAGAAGAAAAAGCCCAAAGTCAGTGCTGCCCAGATACGCGTCCAAAAAGGTACTGTTGTGCTGGCTTTCCTGGAGAATCCTGCGTTGTCAGCATTTCTTTATGCTAACTTGTCCCCTCTAGATCTCTCGGAATTGGAATTACCTAAAACTATGGAGATGACGTTCCCATCTCCTGAGGATTTGTTGAATTTCGACTTGAGCATCAAGCCAGACGAAGGCTTCTATAAAAATGGTGAATTCAAGTTCACCTTCAAAATCAACAACAACTATCCACATGAACCCCCGAAAGTTCACTGCACTCAAAAGGTACTACTTGCCCTTCTTGCTCTTCCCGAAGTTATGTTTCTCATTTATGCCCTAGATATACCATCCCAACATTGACCTCGAAGGGAATATCTGTCTAAACATTTTACGTGAAGATTGGAAACCTGTGCTTAATATCAACTCCGTGGTGGTAGGGCTCCAGTACCTGTTCCTTGAACCGAATGCCGACGATCCGTTGAACAAAGGTTTGCCAAGATATATAGAAGTATTCGAATGACTTTCATTTTCTAATGTAAATTCCGGCGGAGCGTAGAAGCTGCTCAAGATTTGAGAACTGATCGACGACATTTCGAAGGAAACGTCCGCCGCAGTATGCGAGGCGGTGTCATCGATGGTACATATTACGACGATGTAATGGCATGAATCACCTCTATCAACTCCTAGCGTCTTAATGATTCTGCTAACTCGTACCCACCATTGCCCTTACAATAATCCTTTTCCATTTGGTTAAAGCTTTATCAATTAAACATGAGTATTCTACTTTCACTTTTCCCATGAGTATTCATACACACTATTCACCATGGAAATGATCCATGTTACAAACAACACCCATGTATAAAGGCTAGCCAGTATTTATTCCAGTTCTGATCAGGGTTTCCATACCCCAAGCTGCAAGTTTGATTTGAGGGGTTCAACACGATATAAGGAGTTAGACTGCAAAATGTAGCCTTCTCCAATATCATTGTTCAACCCGTTGGCCGCACAGAGGAGATAGGGGTAATGATAAATAATATCCCTTGCTGCATTACATGCTAGTCTATGCAAATTATATAAGAGCATTGTCGCATTGCAATGTGCCACATCAATCACTAAGATGGCACTAACTTGCACAGACATCTTTAAGTTTTTCTTCGCCGTCATATTTCCCCCACTGGGAGTGCTGCTGGAACGTGGTCCATGCCATTGTGACCTCTTAATCAACATCGCCTTAACTCTTCTTGGATACATTCCTGGGGTAATCCATGCTTTTTACATAATACTGAAATATTAACTGATTGTATCGTTGATATTGCTACGATAGCAATTTATTATACATTCAGACCGCTTTTACTTTTAGCTGCAATAAAGTAGTTGAGTGATATTTTGAACGATGTTCATTTAAGAAACTTTCCTATTTGTGAGAATTTAAAGAGGTGCAATCTCAGGCGACATTCATCTTGACCGTCTTAATCTGGGTGTAAAGCGACAAAGCATACTTTCCTAGCTCTCGTCCAAATCCAGACTCTTTGTAACCACCAAAGGGTGTGGTACTGTCGAGAACGTTATAACAATTCACCCAAACAGTACCAGCTTGAAGCTCGTTGGACATCTTGATTGCTTTGGACATATCGGTGGTAAAGACAGCAGCAGCTAATCCATATGCTGAAGCGTTGGCTTTCTCAAGCGCGTCGTTTTCATCCTTGAATTTACAAATGGCCACCACCGGACCGAATATCTCCTCCTTCATAATTTTCATATTTTCATTGACATTGGTAAAGATAGTTGGCTGAATATAATATCCAACCTCACCCCATCGCTTTCCTCCTAATTCACAAGTAGCGCCTTCTTTCTTACCTAGTTCGATATAATCCATAATTCGGTCGAACTGAAGTTTGGATACCTGGGGGCCCTGTGTAGTCTTTGAGTCGAATGGATCTCCAAGCTGGATTGATTGGGCATGTTTCTTAAACTTTTCCAAGAACTCGTCGTATATGCTTTCCTGAACATAAATGCGTGATCCTGCGGAACAACACTGGCCGTGGTTGAAGTATATGCCTGAACTGGACCATTGAACTGCCTTGTCAATATCTGCGTCAGCAAAGATGATGTTCGGACTTTTGCCGCCCAGCTCTAATGATACTTTCTTGATGTTGCTGTCAGCAGCAGCTTTCATGATCGCACGTCCAGTAACGGTTGACCCGGTGAATGCGATCTTATGAACATCCGGATGAGAAGCAAGCGCCACTCCAGCGACTTTGCCAAAGCCGTTTATCACGTTTACAACACCAGGAGGGAATCCCGCTTCTTTGATTAATCTGGCGATATACAGCCCAGTTAACGGGGTTTGCTCGGCCAGCTTTATGACTACAGTGTTTCCTGTAGCCAGGGCAGGACCAAGCTTCCATGCTTGCATGAGAACAGGGAAATTCCATGGTATGATGCACCCGACTACACCGATCGGCTCGTGTCGAGTGTAGCTAAACTGATTCAAATCAGAGGTGGGGATAACTTTTCCATGGATCTTGTCGGCCCAACCTGCATAATAGCGATAGCATCCAATTGCCCCAGGAATATCAACATTCTTCGCGTCAGACACGGTTTTACCATTGTCGAGAGATTCGAGTAGGGATAACTCTTCCGTGTGCTGTTCCATCAAATCAGCAAGTTTGTAAAGTAGGCGGCCTCGCTCTGAAGCAGTAGTTTTGGACCAAACACTGAAATAGGCCTCTTTGGCAGCTTGAACAGCATTATTGATATCCTTTTCGTCAGCTTCGGCGACTTTGCAGATCACCTTTTCAGTGACAGGATTGATTGTCTCGAAAGTTTTCCCGCTGTGTGAAGGGACAAACTCGCCATTGATGAAAAGGTGAGTGTTTACCTGGATGGACTTCCCATCAGGTAGTTCAAGAGTTTGGGATGTATCGTTTTTGCTAATGCCCATGATTCAAGTCTCCAATGCTGGATAAAGTAGAAAAGGGTGCGATTGGTATTTAAATCCTTGGTGTTTTCGCACCCTCCAATGAGAACAGTGTAATATCTATGTGTTATGTGAGATATGCTAGTCAATGCACATAACGTAGGCCTACTCGTGACGCTTTCGTCTTGAAACCTTTGAAACAACCAAGCAGCCTGAGTCAGCCATTACTAATTCAATACATACGAGATGCCATTCATTCCTGATGGTTGACCAACATTACAAGAAGTAGATCACTCCACCAGCAATCATTGCGAGCATCTCGAAATGCCAATGTGTAAATGAGGTGATATCATGCAATTCCTCCTATCTAGTCATCCTATAATGTCACAGTGGGCCAAGGATGCTTTGAGGCTTGTATGGCAAGGTAACGATGTCCAGGCTATATGCTCAGCCCAGGATTCGTACGGAATGTGCTTACCAATATGGCGCTGAAACCGGTGACATGGCCTATGTTCCAATTTCAAACGAGTAACGATAGCATCTATACAACCGGATGACAAGTCCAGATCTTATAGGATGCGTACTGCTTTCGAAGGCAGGAACCAAGCTCCATTCATCTGGATGACACATTATGTGGCACGTCTCCTTATGAGAAGGCCAAGAACGGAGAAATAGAAACTTAGGGATGCCTTATTTTGGTGTATGATGGCTTGACAGTGCTGATTACGTAGCCGGTATGCACTCTCTCTATGACGAATACACTGCCGATGCCATCCTGAGCTCTTCTAATCCTATCATTCACTGAAGCCAAACCACCTACTTCGAACGAGTAATTTCCAACACCACCCTACCTAATGACATCTTTGCAGTCCCACAACCTGAAATCTTGGCTGGTACGAGACCGTGATCGTGGGAAACTAGTGGATTTGGCACTGTGGTGGGCTATTATAAGGCACTCTCACCGTTGCGCAGGCACCAGGAAGCAACCAGAAGTCGAGAACACGCCATGGAAAATGACAACCTGGAATGGAAAAAGTTTAATCGATCCACTTTATATATACATCAGCCACACGGCGAATTGGGTCATGTGACATGTAGAATTATCATTAGGGACAACCTGTAGAAAATTTGGTGCATTTGTGTGGATTTGCCAGTATAAATATTACATATTAGGTTGACGGGTTTTTAAGGTAAGCGTTGTATGGCAGGTTAGTCTGAGAATGTGCTTTCATTGGTGGAAAATACGCTATATCCATCGGCATTGCGCTTGATTCCTCGATAGATCCAAAATTGATAAAAAATCTTGAGACAAGAGTTAAAACTTCATGCAATGGCAGCGAGTGTCGCGAATAGACTAGTTACCGTGAAGTCGAAGAACAGCGTGCCTCCACTTGGTAATCGATGGATAGGTTTAGTAAGGTGGAAAACTCGTCTGTAAATACTTGGTCATACCTTCCAACAAGCCAGGCTAGGTTCATCAGAATGTACGACTTCTCGGTAGAATAGAAGAGAATGGACTGCATAGAGATTAGCGGCATTCCTGCCTTCATCATAGCTTGAGGCTAACTTACCCCCACGTAGGTCACGTTTCCAAGTACACACAGTGCAAACATGATCCACGATAAGCCATCGCATGATTTGTCTTGATAGTTCTTCCATATTTGTGGGATACGGGCCCCAACTATCAATTCAGGCAATCGAAACATTTAGAAGGGTACTTCGAGAAAGCGCAAAGTCAACCTACCATACAACACGGCGGAAATCCATCCGAAGATTTGAGCAACAAAAGAAATCTCTGCCTCGCTTGGCAGATTTCCCGTACCCTAGGTCAAATCGATATTCAATTTCTAATTACTATGTCATATCCAACAGATATAATTACATAAGCAAAGAGAAGGCCCGAAGCACCCAAATCCTGTCTTTGATTGCGATCCTCTACATTCGATATACCACCCAAACTAAAGCCAAGCACTCCCAGCCCTACAAGACATATCGTCGGTATAAGCACATAGGACCAGTAGCTACTTCGCCTCCTATGGGTGCTTCCACCGTTAACAGGAATGGTGCTGTATGAATCTGGTGCATAGTCTATCAAAGCAGAATGCTCATCCTCTTCATAGAAATCATTTCGTCGGTAGTATATCACTTGAAAAAGCAGTACGACCTATTGAAATGAATAAGTTCCCAGTAGACGACACGGAAATATAGAAATACACTTTACGTCGGCAAGAGAGTAATACGAAGCTAAGAAAAGCTGTGAGACGGTAAGTGGATGGATAGAGGCAAGGAGTTGCACGCTTTAACAATACCATAGTAGGAAGCAGTTGTTGAAGGTACACTCCAATTAAATTGAAAACGTCTCCGGCTATCCAAATGGTCACAAATGTAAGGGATAAGGAATTGCTGCTTTTGCGTTTCCAGTTCTCATATAGTTGTCTGCATGGAAGCAACTCAGAAGACTACTCCAAGGGAATTGAGCAGAACAGAAAACGGAAACTTACGGCGTGAATACCACCACCCAAAAAAATATTGAGGCATAGCCACATATTTGCGACAACCAAATGTTGTTTTCCATTATCCACATTCAGGAGCACCTGGGTGAAAGAATTACAGATAAAAAAGGAGCTGTTTGAGAGGTATTCTCTTCAATGTGAAGTTGAAGGACCTCAACAGGCGATTTTGATTCTCAGAAACCGGTTGACTTGCACCTGACTTGGTCTCGTGAACATCCGGACCGTATGAGAAAAATTCCTTAAACCAGATTTCATGAATCGTGAATCTTGACCTGACCATCCTTACCACACAAACAAACGAGTCTTACATATATGGCAAATCGTAATTTATGCAATTCGCCAGGATATCCTGGAGCTGATGGCAATTAATAACCAACTCATATTATGAGGATGCATGGTATTTATGCCCAGATGATTAGTAGAAGTCCATACACCTAACAAGGGCACACAATAAAGCATATTACCAAATTGGCATTTGGTGCTA
This sequence comes from Basidiobolus meristosporus CBS 931.73, assembly GCA_002104905.1. Lineage (NCBI taxonomy): Eukaryota > Fungi > Basidiobolomycota > Basidiobolomycetes > Basidiobolales > Basidiobolaceae > Basidiobolus > Basidiobolus meristosporus. The sequence continues at coordinate 65,041 of MCFE01000204.1, read as the reverse complement.
CCAGGGGTTTCTTATAACGTAGATTTTATGTAAAGTTGAGAATTTAAGCAGAACACCCCAACAAACGTGGTGGCAGAAATGATGGTTGATAACAATCCATAACACTGAAGCAATTAGCATAAACGTTGGGTGATTCTTACTTGGAGAATCTCTCTTGCGCCAAGCGAGCAAAGGGTTGCACAAGGCTGGTGGTCGCTGATAATTGCGGATAGGGTACTTTAGGTTCCTTGATTTTGGGTTTGAATCTCGGGGACTTTCTTCCAGGGGAATTGCTGACTTTCATACTACTGAAGGTTCCCACAAGACTCTCGTCGTCTGACGAGTCTTGCCATGGATACATGAAATCGACGATATCATCAGACGAGACAGGCAGCTGATTAGATTGTATGAATTGGTCCATTTCAGGAATAGCCCAATTGTCATCAGTACCGTCGGGGTTACTGGGTAACCCCATGCCATGCATGATCTTCTTACGAAGCTTCCGGTGCTGTCTGGCTTTTCGTTTCTGATTGTAATCGGCAAGTTTGTCCAAGTCACTTGCTAGCTCTGGCCTGTCCGAAGGCTTGATGTTCTCATGAACAAGCTGATCCAAATCAATAGGCTCCGTGACGACTCCCTCCCGTAGATTGAACAAGATCTTGTCGAACCACTCAATCAAGCGTTTGAAGATTCCTTCGCTCTGTTGCTTATACAGGTTGTGGATGAATCGATAGAGATTTTGATCGTGGCGTTTGATCAGCTCGGTAAAGGACTTGATTGGGTCGATATAATGCTCGGAGGTGACTAGTTGGGGCTGTCTTAATATCCTTCAAATGGATGCCTTTAAATTCCATAGAGCGCATGGCTTACCGTCCTGCTCTTCGTATTCCTCCACCGTTTTGATCAAATCGTCCACAAATCGCGAGATATCCATGATGAAGTTTTCGATTTTCGCGTCCTATACAACGCTGTCAATTACTAGTTTGCTATGTGCCGAAATGAACTCAACCAACCTTATAGATACGTGCAAGAGGTTTGTATACAATAGCCAAAATCTGTTTGAAAATCTCGCCTGTTACACCCTAAAGGTATTCATCATGGTTAACAAAAGGCCCTGGAAGGATTCGTTTGGTGCCAAGATACCTCCAGCATGAGCTTCGTGAATAATTCGATGTTCCTCTGATGAGTTAGACAAGTAAGCAGTCTATTAAGACGCTCCAGCTGTAGCTTGGCCTCGTGAATTGCGGGGTCAAAATGGGGAAATGTCGACTGTTGATTGTCTGGTTCCAGAACAAACGTACTTGGTGGATTGTCCATGACTTCTTGTGCCTGCCACAATGCAACAATTTTTTCGGGACTAATCTCCGGCTGAACACTGTTATCATTCAGAATCTGAACAATGGTTTGCATCTCAGTAGATCCTGTGGAACAATATACCATTAATGTCACATCAATCGTTGGAACCAAGGAACCACGTTACCCGAGTCACCGTCACATTGGAGGACTCCCTCGGAATAGACGTAGTTTTTGATCTTGTCGGAGAGCTGATCATCAGCAATAGCTTCGCGCAGGGCATCCGATTCAGTCTGGCTTTGTTTGACCCTGTCACCTAGATTGATGTTGATTATTCTTTGCATCAAACTTGGCTTCTTGAACGGTTGAGCCAGAAATAGGTCAAGCACGGCCTTGACCACTGCGGTAGGATTCGACAGTTTCAGGACCGTTTTAAGAGTGCGATACGGAATAAGCGCATGTGTGTGCTTCAAACGTTGTAGATTGTGCGGGGCCTCTTCGTCAAAACAGTACATGCGATAGAGGGTGAAGGCGAAGCTGGTGGGCCATACTTGTTTAGAAAACATAATCTAGGATGTCCCAGTCTGATGGAATCGGTGGCTCACCTGACTCTCATTTGTTCGATCGACTTGAAGTAATGCTCGGGTAAATCCGAAATCTGATCCACACTGTATAAAACTTGCGACATTCTTTGCAACCCACCTAGGTGTGACCACTGTTAGACACCGTGGTTTGCTGATCGATTAGCATAGAAGGGCTACAAACCGGATTGGAGTAAATCTTGTCTCAAGGCGCTGGACATTTGCTCTAGATCCTTGGCCTTTTCCTCGGCCAGTTGCATGAATTTGCGTTGCTCTTCCAGTCTAGCCTTGATGGTGTTTTTTCTAAGCTCAACATCCTTCAACTCGTCGGCGTTGATTTGAGCAGGATCCATGGTAAGAAATTCAAGAACTATAGGAGAGTTTCCGACAGGTGAGGGCAACGCCACTAAAGTGCGTATATAGGATCTCAAGGAAATACGATCCTTTTCACGATAGAGGAACCCGTGTTTTTCCATGTATTTCTGAGGTGGCGATGGGATATAGTAGCTAGGGAATTCGCGTCTCAACTAACGAAGACTTAGCCAAGCATTGCCGAGAACTCAACTGTCGATTGATCCTACCTTTGTGTAAAGTTTACGGAATTCCGAGTGTTTTCGCCAAGAACAAATTGGTGCGCTGTCCCCATTCAAATGACATTGCACCAAAAACTCCTATTTCTCAATACAGTAAGCAAATGTTACCGGTACAATGGACAGCTAGTTACTGTCATACCGTACGAGTCTTGTTCAAAATCGCCTTTTCTTCGAGTTTTCTCACACCAATCACATCCACCGTGGTGGTTCCTGGCTGGGTTTTCAAATAATCATCTTCCGAAACGTATCTACGGGGTGGAATTGGGGGAACCTGCTCCTGTTGAGCCTGCTCTACTGCGTATTGCGCTGGAGGCTTCACCACTTTAATGCTGGTGTTGAAAAGTAGCACAAACAGCTTCTCGGCCTTTAGTGCAAGCCGCTCCCTCTGGCTCTTCTCTTTCTGGCTGGTAGCATAGTTAGAGAAACGCAGTTTTGCTATCTCCCCCAAAAATTCCTCAAGCTTGCTCCATATGGTAGCGTCGGATTCTTTCAAAAAAGGAAAGGTTTGAACAAAATTCTGAAAGAAAAATCGAACGAAAGGATTTGGATTGTTGTTATCGTCGCCCTGCGTTTCAAGAAGTGTTTTCAACGAAGGCTCATTCCGCAGATTCTTCAGCTCCTTTTGGATCTCCTTCGTGATCAAGTCACGCCTCAGGTGCTTAATTTGCTCTAATCGTAGTCGCTCTAAGTTCGGTAGATGTAGTAGGTGAATATTGGTGGAGAGTGGGAGAAATATGCATAATTTACCTGTGGTTTCGTCCATACTTCGGGATTGAAAGGTTGATAAGCCGAGTGCCAATGCAAAGATTATAGATACCAAGAAGGCGCATCCACCACACTTCTATTATCATATGGGCCAAGATTAAGATGACGTAGAAAATATCGTTGGCGAACCAATGGACTGTCAGAATGATTTTATGCCAAGTATATGTCATGAGGAGTCAAATACAAAAAAAGCAGTACATTTCGGTGATTCTAACGGACATGATGAAGTTCAGAATAACAACCAATCGAACTCGAATCGCCAACATCTTCGCCATGCCCAGAAGGGCAGAAATCATTCCAATTCATGCATCCTCTCCCTTGAGTCAATCATGTGGAGTCAACGCGGGTTGTATGTTCCTTGGATATTTAGGGAAATATGCGGGATGATGACTATAGAGAATCGGTACGAAAGTGTCGATATGATAGGCCGGCGCCAACTCACTATTGTCACGTGTAGGGATCTCTACGCCAATTTCCGGCAAATCCTCACTGTTCTGTTTACCGTTAGGAACTTGTACCTTCAAGGCCTACTCATCATCAAGAACTAACCATTGACGATGCAGAACGTTACATCTAACGTCAGTTACGATGTTGAGCTCAGATTGTGATTGTGTTTAGTGCTATCTATATAAATAGGATTTAATTTCGGTTAACTGGTTTTATCCAGCCCATTCTAACGTTCTACTCATAACCTTTAACCAACACCTAACTAAGCTGTGGATAATAATGCGGTTTTCCCTTGTTTTCTTATCATTGCTGCTTGGGACCTCGATGATGACAGAGGCCCAAGATAGCTCTAATGGTATAATCATATCCCGGGCCTCTGATTTAACCACAATTACACTTCCGGTGTCACAAGCGGCCACATTGTTCCCTGGAAATACTCAAGGGGGGCAGGGAGGGGGTGGAGGTCGAACTATTTCCTACGGTACTACAGTGACCAGGACTACTGTTGTAGCTGCCACCACCGCTGTACCTCCTAATGGGGTTCCCAGCTCGCCAGGCTTGGGTGGTGGGGCTGCCACTTCACCAATTGGACAGCCCACAATAGGAGTCCTCACATCTACAGTAGCCCAACCTACACCGGACCTCTCTACATCGACTCAAGTGGTCCAGCCTACCTCAGATCTCTCGACGTCGACTCAAGTGGTCCAGCCTACCTCGGATCTCTCGACGTCGACTCAAGTGATCCAGCCTACCTCAGATCTCTCTACCTCAACCCAGGTAGTGCAGCCTACCTCGGATCTCTCGACATCGACTCAAGTGGTCCAACCGACCTCAGACCTCTCTACCTCAACCCAAGTGGTCCAACCGACCTCAGACCTCTCTACCTCAACTCAGGTGGTCCAACCCACCTCAGACCTCTCTACTTCAACTCAAGTGGTCCAGCCTACCTCGGATCTCTCTACATCGACTCAAGTAGTGCAGCCTACTAGCCAGCCAACTGTAACCCCCACCACTGTGGCAAGAGAAAACCCAGAAAACACCGCCACCGCCAGTACTGCTGGCAATATACGACCCAGCGTGGGGCTGTGGGAATCGGCCAGTGTTGCAGAAAAAGCACCCAGAATGCACGCAATAATGATTTTGTCGGTTTTAATTCTATTGTTTCACCAAGTGAGATAATATGCAAGTGATGTTTATTTGGGATTTGTCAATCATAGAAAGATGAACGGATCAATTTATTTAACAGATAAACCGTAAAGTATTAGTAACCTAAATCGATCGTGCCCAACCAGGGGGTTACACCCTAGCTCATGAGCACAGATAATTTACAACAATAAACACCCTTTCCGCAACGGACTGTTCAGTGCAATTGTGTTCCGGGATCGGCAATGAGACTCCAACCCCCAGACGTGACTTGGCGTGACAAAAATGGAATCGATTGAATGAATGATATATATGGATTGAAACATGCTGATTAAGCGTGTCGAGTAATTCATTGCCAATCTAGCCAAATTCATTTGGTCATATATGAAATCTTTTATCATATCTTAAACTGCCCAGCGCTACGCCTGGATTGTACAAGACATGGTTGGTCATACCTGGAATCAACCATCCCAACATCTAAATGACATTTGCTCCTACTCATCGATTCTCAGGCTTCAACTCTCCCAAGTGCACCAAGGTCGCACTAAGCTTTTCGCCCGTGAAGCTTGTCCCAACAATATCACGTTCTTTGCCAATCTAGTCAAGTTTATTATGACAAACTCCAGGCTATTGATTCATCACGAATAGCAGAAATTTGTCACTGGAACATCAAACATCGCTTTCGAAATTAATCCGCTTATACAACAATGAAATGCGTTCAATGACTCAATATCACAAAAGAAACGGCCGTTTTCCTGTTTAATGAATGGGATAAGGAATGGTACAGGTTGAGAACATCCGTATTATAGAATAGAAAGGTTCTAGTGAGAAAGTCACAGCATCTGGGTGCCTATTAATCTTCAGTTTTGGGCCTAAATGCCAAATTAACATTAGTTCTCCTGCTGATCAATAACAAATGCTCGAACATACATGGCTGATGTAGTCAGGTTTTTCGCAGGCATGATACTCGTCAATTAGATCCTGAACGACTTCTCTGGAGTCATCGAACTCGTCAAGTCCGCCAGCGAATATCGCCTCTTGCTTGTAACGCTCGACGAAAGCGTTACGCTTTCTAAGGCGATCATATTGATCACAGATACGTTTGAAAAGCTTTAAGAAGTGTGTTAATAGACTATTGCCTGCAAATCGCAGGAGGCAAACAACATACTGAAGCGATACTGGTATGGTTGGCAAGCATCAATCCGCTCACTCGATGCTGGGTTTGGATGTATGGGGATTTGCGAGTAAGCGCGACTTGAATGCTGGCGGGACCCCAAGGAATGAATTGAGCAAGTCGCCTCTCACGGATTCTGAGTAGGGATTTATGAACCTCGGTAGGATCCGCCTCCCCTTGAATAATGTTGAGGGCAGAGATGTAGCAGCTCTTCTTGCTGGGGTTAGTCGAAACCATTTTGTTCTTGGGCTGGAGAAGGCGGCGCATAACATCGAGAACAGTTGTTTTTCTCACGGATTTTGACTACACATCTGTTATCAGTGCCGGTGTAGCGCTCAAGTTAATTGAACCGTACGTACCATATCACCCGCATCACTGGTGAAGGGGGTGTAGGAGGTCATCAGGTAGTGGCACTTGGGTGTGGGAATGAGGGAGGCAATAAGGCCAACGAGATCGTTGTTCATGTAGCCAGGATACCTAAGAGTGGTGGTACTGGCCGACATAACAGTAGAAACCTTAGAAGACTCAACGGTTAGTTAAAACCAAAGCAACCACCCAAGCTATGCTGACACTGACAAGTTGATTGGTTTGCGCAAATGTGGGTGTTTCTATATGCAATTTATCCACGGCAATTCGAGTGAGAGCGGCGTTATCCAAAACAACCTGGAAACGATAAAACTTAGACAGAGCCAGTCATTGAGAAACCGGCGTACATACCACGCTGTCAGCGTTTTGAGTTAATCTCTTCAAACTTAATATACTGTTGTAGGGTTGCACTACGACATCAGAAACTTCCTCGTTATTTGGGAAAACCGAGTATGTCTGAATCAGTTTTTTGGGGAATCGGTCATTTAACCGTTCTAAAAGGAAAGAGCCGAGCCCAGAGCCAGTACCACCGGCAATCGAATGAAGAAGCATAAATCCCTTGATTCGCATAAGGGATTATTCTTTGGTTTTCCGCAAGTTCGGAGAGCTCTTACCTCTAAAGACTCGCTTCCCTCTGCCTCTCTGTCCAACATGTCAAAAACCTCCTCATAGATTCTTTCACCTTGTCCGTACCCGTGTGCCCAATTATTACCAGCACCACTTCCATCTTTGGAAACAAATATGTTTTCTGGATTATAAAAATTGGCATATGCAGAGGAAGTGATGTTGTTGATGACCTGTAAGATATCCGGATTAGCTGTTTTCCACTTCATGCGTCAATGTTATAGGTACTAACTCTTGGTTCTAAATCGACTAATATAGCTCTAGGAATATAATGTTCATCATCGGCCTACATCGACAGAATATGGTTAATATGTGCCCAGTCCTACAATATATATATGTTGGTCAACCTGGTAGAAAAACACGTCCTTTCTATCCACCCCCTCAACAGCGAAATCTTCAAGGATACCGTCTTTGTTTATGCCATGTTCGGCACAAAGTTGAGCCCAAAACTCTACACCAACTGCAACACAAATTGAGCGACCACAACCGTGAAGGATATATCGTAATAATCTAGCATACTTTGGTTACCGCACTGGCCAGCTTGGATGGTGATGATTTCGCGTGGCATACTAGTATATTTGCTCAGACGGCAGACAAGTGTTAGGGAGAGTACGTTGCATCTCTAGCGATTCAATTACACTTTGCACTATTGTTTTCGCAAACAAAACACTGATCTGATTCTGCATTTCGGGAATCATTGATTCCGGAATCTTGATTGGGCCCTGAAAAGTCGTGCTTCAAGCAGAGCTAAACAAGCTCCGATTTCATCATGGTGTTGTAGTCATTCCCTTGAATACGTACGTACGATACCCTATGGGATGACAATAAGGTTATGAATCCGTCAACAACCAATCCTTTCCCCATCCGGCCTTGGCTTTGGTTGCCATCATCTGATATACGCTTCCAAAATTAAACTTTTCATTTAGCTGGATTCGTGTAGTTGAAATAAACAATAGTGTAGAGTATTTGTTAGTGATCAATATTTAACTTGCGATTCAGCCAATCGTACAGGCGTGTGGAAATCTTTCGGAACTTCATGCAGGTTTCGTGTAGTGATTTCTTTTTCATTCAGTGCCTTTCAGTCTATCAAAGCCAAGAAAAAAATAAAGCACCTTAACTTCGTAGGTCTAGTACGCCTCTCCATCTCAGCCATTTGCCACATCTCTTACCAACCACCAGATATTTTCCTACTTTGTTTTCCTTGGTAAGACACCCTTTAGGGGGCATCTGTAAGCCTCGAGTATTAGCTCTAATATCGGACTCATCGTTTTGCTAGTTATACTATCTAAAAAAGCCTTCTATGCAAACTATCAAGTGTGTTGTTGTTGGTGATGGTGCTGTTGGAAAGGTAATACGAAAACATCCATACCCTCATGATTCCTAGATCTCTCATCCAACGCTCTGTCCACTTGTACCATTAGACCTGCCTTTTGATATCCTATACAACAAACAAATTTCCTTCCGATTATGTTCCTACTGTAAGTAGTTTTGCCGATCAATGTGCCCACACCTGCTTACTGAAACCTTTAATGCAGGTTTTCGATAACTATGCCGTTACAGTCATGATTGGTGAAGAGCCTTATACTCTTGGTCTTTTTGATACTGCAGGTATTTCCTTATTTGCTCATGCTCTCTCCAAACATCAGCCTGACATTTATCCGATTTGACACTGCCATATAGGCCAAGAGGACTACGACCGTCTCCGTCCTCTATCGTACCCACAAACCGACGTATTTTTGGTATGCTTCTCTGTCACCTCGCCCGCTTCTTTCGAGAACGTTCGTGAAAAATGGTTTCCCGAAGTCCACCATCACTGCCCTGGAGTTCCTTGCTTGATTGTTGGCACCCAATCTGATCTCCGCGATGACCCAGCGGCAGTTGAGAAATTGACACGTCAAAGACAGCGCCCGATACAGCCCGATCAGGGACAACGACTCGCGAACGAGTTAGGTGCCATCAAATATGTCGAGTGTTCTGCCTTAACCCAAAAGGGATTGAAGAACGTATTTGACGAGGCTATTGTAGCTGCTCTGGAACCGCCAGTTACAAAGAAGAAGCCCAAGTGTCTAGTGCTCTAAGAGAAGCTGGCCTAATGCAATGGGATGCATGAGAGTGTTCCAGGCAAACTGAATTGCGCTTTTGAGTGATCATCGTCGCCTTGAAAGCGAGGAGAAGTTTTTCGATAGTTATCTTTACCAAATAGGGTGGTGGTTCATCTGTTTCTCTCAAGTTGCTTGGGGCGAGGTTGAATCTTCCTACTTGTGAATAAATCCTTAACCTAATTTCGTATTCCATCGGCCGTCATTTCCTATACGTATGCAACACCAGTTCCCAATATCAAGTCAACGGAGTATCGAGTGGGCATAGCCAGAAGAAGATTGATGGTCTGACCAACGGATTGTGTTTATTGCGATGATATTATATACAGCAGAGGTGCTCTTTAGCGTACCATAATCGATCTTTGATAAGAATTTGCAGGTCTTCATAGTTACAAAGACCTATCGATTCGTTGGAGCTTTACTTGGCGAAAGCCGACATTCAGTTCAGTCTTAACCAACGCCAATTTCTGATACGGCGAACAACTCGAGACCTTCCGGATACCAATTCCGACGAATGCTGGGGGCCATCAATATTGTGAGTTATTGGAGTTCCAGACGTTGTGTTTTCCAACATGATGGACGGCACTGCTTGGCGTCTTTGCGTCGGAGTTTGGCGCTCTAAAAGCTCGCGACGGCGTAGCACATGCGATGTGATGGGGATTCGGTCTTCTATTGGCCTGAGCCAGAAGAGATAGCTGGATAACTTTAGGGCTGTTTCGCATACTAGCCTACTACAGATGCAACTACGTACCCAGTGATCACATAATCAAAGCACCGGATCAATTGTAATACTAGGTGGTGAACATAACCATGCGCCGGAGGTAAAACAAAATAAACAATCAATTGAGCCTGAAGAGGCGGTGGTTTAGTATTGGCCAAGTATAGCTCACTCATAAAGGCGAGGTGCTTGCTTACCAAAAGCGAGACACAGCCAAAGCATGTCATGACTCGACATCCCCACCTAAACTCAGAATGGGTTAGTCATAGCTATGGAAAGCAGAGATTACCTACTTACCGGATCAAGCGAGATTTCTGAACGAACACGCCAACCATCTGTTCTGTAGAGGGCTTTTCTCGAAGTTTAGCGACATACAGCCGTATCAATTTAAGATGGATGCTCGAGTTCCAATGCATGTAAAAGTAAAAGATGCAGTAGAAGACAAGGATCATAATCTGAATAAAACTTTGTCAGGAACCAAGGAAACAACTCCATCAATAGATCACAAGATATGGTATCCACCCATACGTACCACTGAGATCCCTCCGAACAATTGTAGGATGGTCTCTGCCGCTGCCACGAATGCGGAGACACCTAATTATTAAGCTAGTTGTTTAGCTTCAGGTCTCGATGTTGCAAATGGTTCAAGATGTTTTACCAAAAACCATCCGATGCTCTTGAGAAGACATCCGTGTACGAGTAATCCCATATCCCTTGGAGACCAATAGACGGAAGAGAAAGTACGAGAAGGAAGTGGCAAAGATTAAGCATCCCCGGAATGCTTCTAACCATCCTGGATTTTCCCCTTGGAAACATTCATTTAGTAGACATGGCATAGAGGCTGAATTGATAAGTCAGTTACCTGTATCTGAGATATATCTGTATGCAGACGTGCTGTAAAGGCAGAGAAGAACCTGCAATCCAGGGTATAGCAAGTACAGCCAATGCAACATCACTTTGGACTATTGAAATGCAAATTAGTAGCAGCTCTTCAATAACAGAGTCAAAGGATGCTGACAGTTCGATGCTTATACCAGTTGACCAGCCAGGGAACCAAAATCAATGGCCACACTCCGGCTCCAAAGATCAGGTATATTATCGGGAGTGGTAAGGCGCCAACCGGTAAATGGGTGATTTTGCCCTGCAAAACGTTATAAAAACTCCCATAGATCTTGTTCAAGCGAGATTAGTATGGCACTACTCCAAGCAATCCGTTAAAACAGCAATAGAATACCGAAAACTTGACTCCAAACGAACCGCAATTCAAAAGTATTACGGCATATGTACCAGGGGTGCGAATGCGGAAAGTCATTGCCGAGGTGTTGTCATTCAACGGAGTCTTCAGTCGGTCAAATTCAGTGATGTCAAAATATAAAGTGCTATTTCCCCAATATGTGGTGTTTATGTCGCAGTAATTTTGTCCCCATGACGAGGATAATTCGCTCACCTGCTCAAAACCATTAGTTAACTTGAAGCCTGTCAACCGTCAGAGGATTCACTCACAGCTAGCCAGTTCTTGCGCTCAGCCACGATGATCTTGAAAGATTTGTTGAGGCTATACTCGGATACACCGACGAAACCACCAACACTAACTCGCCCTTGCCCGCCCTCACCGAAAGTGAAATGTGTTAGAATAAAGGGTTCTTGTTTGCTATCCAGCGCTAGTCTAGTCGGAGATATGATAATAGCTTCACATAGGGGGATATTCAACAGTGCCAAAAGAATCAGCAAAGGCACTATCATTTGCCAAGTGGAGCCCACTTCTCTAGACATGTTTTGCTGCTTGGGTGTAGTACAGAGCAGTGCCTGTCCCGTTTCGGATATAGTAGTTGAACGAAATAGCAAAGGATGTGCACAGAAGGTGACTGACAAAGGGTAGGACTAGTTCTTAGCCCAGGACTATAAGAGCAAACAAGAACAGATCTCTTACAACGGTGTGCTCGCCTGTGATATCGAATGGCAGATAGACAAAAAGTCCCATTGAGAGCCAATAATGGTTCTCAGCCGTAGATATAATATATATGCATCCCAATGATATTTTGCCGATCGTTAGCTTTTCAATACAAATAGATCATTGTCTCATAGGTTTGGCAGTTGATGATATTCCTGTGGCACAGAAATCATGGAGGTTATATTGGAATGCTCACCCAGGAAATAATTGTCATTCTGGATTCCAGCCTGAGTGGGTATGCTACTCCAAGACAATCCTTTATCTGTGCTTTCAACCCAATGGAAGCCGCGAATGCCATCTGACGACCTTGGATAATGGGGGATGCATGCAGTAGTGATCTGCCGAGGTGGCAGTTTGTTGACTTTTTGCAATACTTCTCAAGCCCTTCATTGTGTGTATAGATAGTCACAGCTACAGTAGAGCCAATGAACGATTGCACCAGGTCCTAGATGGGCGACCCTAGAATTGCCTACTTTGGAATATGCTCGGGGAATCTCAGACATCTGTGTTGCTGGTGGGCCCATTGGCTGTAGCTATTTATATATCAAAGAGATAGAATGTCAAATCGAATTGATACAATTGAATGCAATCAGCCAGTAATCTTGCGATACTCGTGTAGCAATAACTGACTTTTGTAGTCTGGGACCCTCTGCATGGTCCAAGCCAGTTGTTCGAAGAGTAGGCATTGAACTCGTAAATGCTTCATGAGCAGGCTTGTTGACCCTTCAGCTTTCACATATCGGGCATTCTTACCCGAGACTTCGTACCAATTCTGGGCGGACTTTCTTGCAACTGAGTACGACCTTGTTGTTTTCTGCAGTGCATGGTCGCGACGGAATCCGATATTCATCCTAGACAAATTCACCACCTTATTTTACCGATGGTTGGTATTTCACAGTGAGGCTGCCGATACGAAGCAAGTCTATATACGTGGCTTTGTCGAACAGTGGGGCCATCAGCTACGTAGCAGGATCTTCTACAGCGTATTACACCCAAAGATTGATAATCCCTTAAGGCTGATAGTATTTTAAATGATATTTTGGGCTTGCCCCATCCAGTTTACTTCTGGATAATTGCAGAAAATCAGTCTCTTATTTGCCTCTTATACATGTGCCTCAACGACGAGCATTCCTGAAGCCAATACGGATAGGGTGTTACATTTGTCATGCTGCATACACAATATAGTTGCTTTATAAGGTGGCCTACGGTCCCAATTGGCAACGCTATCCGCAAGCTTACGCCATCTTGTGAGGTTAGCATGTTGATTCCAGTAACGGCGTTATACATTGTAGTAAAGAGCTGTTGGACAAGCTGAAAATGTGTAGGAATATCTATTTGTAGGTGAAATTAATTGATGCGATTGTCCTGCCATGCATCCACCAGAATCCACTGGCAAAACCAAGTTTATTAGCAAGTGAGAGAGGGCTAGAAGTTAGTATAGTTTCCTTCTTCCTTTCGAACGTTTCCCATTTTCCGACATATAAACTTTGACATGAGCTTGGCGACCAGTTCAAATACCGGTCCATTACACCATGTCATTGATTATCACTCCAAAGCCCCCTGAATAGCCACATCAATATGAAGTCGATCAGACCAGCGTCTTGGTAGGCAATTGGGTGAAACATTGCTATTACATTGGTAGCAGGCTTCTTATTGGAGAAGGCAGTGCATAATAGTATGCTAGATATGCTAACGTCGAATGCTTTGCACCTAGTGAGTTGTCCTTCTTTTACCATTATTCTTTAGTAGAATTAAGAGTATTTCTGAAGATGGATGCTGCACAGACAGATTACAACTCTTCACGATGCCATAGAGCAAGTATTACTCAAAAGATGTACCAACTGTGTTTAGGTGCCTGAAGTGGATGGCGCGCCTGGCCATTACTCATTTCAAATGCCGTAGTTCTGCGAGTATTCCGTTTCAGAAGTCCCCTATACTTCTGGAGAGAGAACTGGCCAGTATCACGGATATAACTGCAGCTGCACCATATGTTTAATGGTGAATAGATTTATTACAATCCTATCAATATTTGACCAAAATGGGTTCTTTCTAAGAACCGGTTAGATATTCAGAACGTTGGCTTCCACCGGTTTTGGCCTCGAAGAAACACTAGGACCTATAGGTAGATGCCAGATGCCTGGAATAGAAAGAGTGAGCCAAATCCTAGAAAGATCGAAGCAGCAAAGGCAAGAGGGAGCTCCTTGGTCAGCGATTTGTTTGCACTATGAAAAGGAGTTAAGGCATACAGTAGATCTATGCAAGCACTTCACGTATGAAGTCTCAGTCAACTAGATGAAGGTTCACTAAAAAGATACAGGCTGAAGCCAGATGCGGAGATGAAGCCCAAAACGAGCAGTATCAAGGCCATAAGCGGGAAAAGGGACTGAGGAAGTGGTGAATTAAAGGGCTCGCCGGTCCATTGTAACTGGTCATCGGTAAAGGGTTAAGCATTTGGCCTAAAGAAACCACTATTTTCAGGAATAAACTTACTGCTTGCATCATGTTTCCAGCTCAATCAGGTGTACGATAGAAGAAACAAAGGAGACTGAGGTAAATAAACCAAAAATAATGGCTATGCCACCTACCAGGCGATATTCAACTGGATATATGGAGTCAACTATCTGAAGCGACGTTTCCTACATTGATTCGTGAATTCAAGGCTGTGATCTAAAACACGATTCTTGTTATATCAAAATAAATAATCAAACTCGTTTAACTTGATGATTATCTGAAATGGTAAATGTCATAAAGTAACTGGCATTCAAATCAGATTCGGCGTAATCCGATGACAAGAGATATTTAAAGGGATGCAAGTATGGAGCGCTTATGCCATAGGGCAAGGATTGAAAGTGCCATCATATGTACAATTGTAGCAAAGTGGGTTACTTGAGCTCGCAAGGCGGTGAGCATTCGAGTATTATTGCGTTGGCGTCCCTCTCAGGGGCCAATCGAAAAGTTCATTTGGACATATGGAGAAGGTGTGGCTGTACCTATACCACCTGATGCCTGGGTGCTGTATCTAATGGAGATTGAGTTCCATATTGCTGCCTGGTATTTCATTCTATAATGATCACGCCCATCTCCAATTGCGGGCTATGTGCTGTTTTCTGCGAGTTACACGGATGCCTGCTCCATTAGCCCATCTCGCCCCCCCTGTGGCCTATGTAGGGCATGTAGCGTCTGTCGAGTAGTCATATACGGTTGAAATAAGCGCCATTCATTCTCAAACTTGATGCTTCTTGAATCGTGTTCTAGCCTGAAGCAATGTGTTGTTTGTGAATGGGGTGCATGTTTTGCAAGTAGGGTGATGCAGTGAAATATATGGCATATTTTGACGGAGCATTTTTAATTAATATGTTTCCACGAACTACCTATGAATATACACCTCGTAACTGCGAGATGTACTGAACCTCGGTAATGAATATACTACCGGCGCTTTGAAAGAGATTTGTCATGTAGACTTGACTATTTATACTGGCCATGTCCGGTAGACGAGACTGAGTACTGGTGCCCCCATTTTGTTTTGGTGATAAATCCCAGCCTCGAGCGTTCTCCGTTGCCTAGCTATCTTCCACCCGTCTATTTGGCATCTTTAACTGGGATATATTCGACTTCAAACATTCCCTCCTATATATCTTCCCACCCGTCTGCCAATTCTGCTCCCTCCGATGGATCCACTGCTTCCTGACCTGGCCTCACCATACATTTCCACACCTCCGCCATATAGAGAACGCATGGCGCAGTGCTCTTTAACCGACGACTTCGCTATTATAGTCCAAGGCTTCCTTGCGTCCACCGCCTTTATGACTTTATTGAGTAAGCTGTTCCGGCCGTTGGAGTGAAGAGCTCTCCGCTAAACCTATTGATTGCTCTAGTTAAACGGCAGAAGGAGACACCCAGGAGACCCTTGCTTATCTGGTGGGTGCTTTGCTTGCCAGCAACCTCAGTCTAGAGATGATTAACCATATTGCAGGTTTTTCGATACCTCCAAACAAGGTTTCGCCGCGGGATTCATTCATTTCTTTAACGTCTTTCTGAGCTACGCAAGCTTAATCACCGACGAGCAATCAAACCCTTGCGACTGGTATGTTTTTCTCTGATGGG
This sequence comes from Basidiobolus meristosporus CBS 931.73, assembly GCA_002104905.1. NCBI lineage: Eukaryota > Fungi > Basidiobolomycota > Basidiobolomycetes > Basidiobolales > Basidiobolaceae > Basidiobolus > Basidiobolus meristosporus. The sequence goes on along the minus strand of MCFE01000204.1, from coordinate 49,204 downwards.
CTAGATCCACCACCATGTATCATGTGCGCGATCTTGACTTCATTCCCCAAGGTATTTCCTCAATGTGTTCATGGATACTACAGTCGGGGTAGCAACCATGTATGTGCTCATCAAGTACTCCAACTGCCTTATTGCTCGTTATCGATGGGACGAGTTGAGGACCGGCGAATACGGCCACCCACCGGAGGTGATGATTTGGTTGAAGCAGCTGGGTTGGTTCATTGGTATGACTGTGGTGAACAAGCTGTTGCTACTTATCATCTACTCCATCCCGTTTGTTCTTCCAGTGGTTCGTGCTTTGCTAGAACCTTTCCGACCCTTGCCGAAGATCGAGGTGGTATTCGTGATGCTACTTTTTCCACTGGTCATGAATATCGTTCAGTTCTGGTTGGTGGATCAATTCCTAAAGGACAAGAGTGTCGCCCCTGGTTTGGACCAGGGCAGAGATGTCCTGGAAATGGAGGCCACTGAGTTCCTGCTGGAGGATGAGGAGGATTCTTCCTTTGAGAAAGATAGAGTTGTCGTCTCGAAGGAGGAGGAGCTGGAAGAGGGGGCTCTTGATAAACAGCATCTGACCCGAACCTTTTATTGATCGTGTTATGGTGATCGGTGCAAACCTTAGAGACATGGCCACTACGAAGTGCGAACTTTTTTGATTCTATTACACACCAGGCCTTGGCGTGCAAGTGGCCAGGCCACATTCCAACTTCTCTAAACTGTATCATACTTTTACATAAATGAAATTTGTTCAAGTTCGATGTGCGCTTGTACTACCATCATGCTGCTCCCAAGGGGTCCTTCATTACTCTTTGAAGGTTACAAGTCGAAATATTAAATTAATCTGGTTACATGCCTGACACTGATTTACATGAAGTCATCCGGAATTCTATCCTTAATAAGAGTGACCCAGGTTCCCACTGCGAGGCATTGGAGTTGCTCCCCAACATGGCCCCTGTTCCTGATAGTATCTATGTAAGATCACCCAGAAGTTTCGGATTTCAACTGAATGTACGTAGATCACTAAACATTTCGAGGAGAGAATATCAAGTAAATCCCAACAAAGAATTTGATAGAGAATTGTTGGATCATGAAGAGAAAATGCAGTTGATTGTCATAAAAAGTTATGTTGAAAAATATTTTGGAAGACATGACAATTATAGTTATATACATAGTTACATCATTTGTGAAAGAATTAATAAGCCCTATTGAAATTGATTGATCAGATGGCATCTCAAGTAATAATCTTCAGTGTAGAGGAATCCATAAATCTACCCAAAAGCTCACATATCTCTGAAACTCTCACCACAGAAACCATCTGACCTACTTTTCCATTATATCTGGAAGCCAGACTAAGTAGCTTAAATGAAGTAACAATAACTACTTGGCACATGAGATTGGTTATCACAATTCGGATGTTTTTGACAAAATGATCAGATATCAGCTGATTTCCATGCCAAAGTTGATTTCACTAATACTTTGGAGTCATGTGAGGCCTGCACATATACATACAAGCTTAGCAGAAAGAAGCAGTTACACATATTTATTGAAAATTACACCAAATACATATTGCTCTACTGTATTGAATAATAGGAAGTAAGACAGCCCAACCTTAGTGAATTTAATGATGTAGTGTCAAAAGAGGCTGGAGAGTAAGTCATAACTGTTGTAAAAGTTTGTATTTCCACCTAAATATTCACCTAACTTAGTCACTTAGATCATCACCTTCAAATCCTAGAGAATACTGACCAAATTCCTTGTCAGGATTTACTTAGAATATTTACCCAGAACATGAAAATTCTCAAAATTGTCCAAACAGCCCCAAACTTTGCACACATGTTCTTGGGACCTTCCTCAGTCTATTCTACATGTTTGTAATGCCAAGACTATGTAAAAGTATAAATACTACTTTTACATTCAATAAATCATTAAGTGAAAACCACATAATCTACTTGTTCTCCCAATCACTTCCAATATCTCCAAGACTCTTACAACAGGTTATGAGCCCAAAGCTGTCACTCTCTGCAATGTCTACTACTGCTATTACTGGAATTTTTCCCTCTGCTGAAAAGTTTAATGGATCTAACTACCAAGTGTGGAAGGTGAAGATGAAGATGCTGCTACAAGAAAGAGGCCTTTGGAACATTGTCATGGGAGAAGAATGCCCTCCTAAAAATGTGGGACAGGAAGCCTTAAAGTACCAGAAGAAAGAACAAAGTGCCTTTAACTGCATTTGCCTTAATGTCAAGGACAAATTGCTAATTCAATTCTCAAGAGCAAAAACGGCAAAGAATGCCTGGAAAGCATTGGAAGACACCTACCTGTCATGTTCAGCTGCCAAGAAAATGTATCTGAGACAAAAATTCTTTACTACCAAGATGCTGCCAAGAGAAGAAATGAAAATCTAATTAACAGAATTACCCTGTTGGTAGATGAGATGGAATCTGTGGGCATACCAACTACTGATGAGGATGTGACAGTTACCATCCTGAATAGCCTGACAGACGAGTTTCAGGGCCTTGTATCAGCCCTAGAGTCCAGAACTGAAGATTTGACCTTAAATTACGTATATGGAAGGCTCCTGGATGAAGAATTAAGAAAATCAAGCGCATATAAGAAGGAAGAAGAAAATGCTTTAATAAGCAATGATAACCAACAAAGGAGGTATGCAAGACCCTACAAAGGCAACAGCAACCTGTTTTGTAACTACTGCAAAAGGAAAGGACACACATCAGACCGGTGTCTCAAAGAAAGATAATCAGTAAAAGAAGCCTGAATATGGAAATGCTGCAACAACTGAAGATAGACTATTCATATCTGCACTAAATATGACAACAAACAAGGATTCTCAGACGTGGTATATTGACTCTGGAGCTTCTCAACACTTTACACACCAAAAAGAACTTTTTACCGGATATCAAGAAATTCCAATTAAGAAGGTTTTCATTGGTGACAATAGAACACTTGATGCAGTGGGAGAAGGAACTATCCAAGTAAACCTTAGAAGCAGTGATGGAAGCCATACACTGACCTTTAAAGAAGTACTCTATGTACCAGAAATAGCCAAGAACCTACTCTCTGTAAGCAAGGCCACAGCAGAAGGACTCAGTTTCAGTTTTGACAATTCTGGATGCAGGATCACTGATCAAAATGGTGCCCATATTGCTTTGGGCATCAGAGATCAGAATCTATACAAGTTGACTTATATTCCATCATATCTGGAAGCCAATATAAGTAACTTAAATGAAGAAACACCAATGCTTTGGCACAGGAGATTTGGGCACATCAATTTTGATTATTTGCGCAAAATGATCAAAGATCAGCTAATTCCTGGAGTGAAAATTGATCCCCCAGCTATTTTGGAGCACTGTGAAGCCTGCATATATGGGAAACAAGCCAGACAACCATTCAAGAGCTCTGGGTAAATCAAAACTAAGAAAAAATTAGATCTAATTCACTCAGATCTGTGTGGACCTATGCAAAGTTTATCCTTAGGCAGGATGAAGTATTTAATCACTTTTATTGATGATTATACAAGATACACATGGGTCTACTTCATGGAGAGAAAGGAAGAAGCTCTGACTAAGCTCAGGGAGTTTAAAGCCATGGTTGAGAGAGAAACTGGTGAAAAAATCAAGAAAATACGTTCTGACAATGGTGGAGAATATACCTCAAAACTCTTCATCCACTTCTGCAAAATTCAATGGGATAAAGCAAGAGACTACTGTACCATACTCCCCACAGCAAAATGGAGTAGCAGAACAAGCTAACAGATCAATAATTGATATGGCAAGATCTATGATCCGTGATCAAAAATTATCCTATGATTTTTGGGTGGAATCAGTTGCCACTGCTGTATACCTTAAAAATAGGAGTTATAACAGAATACTTTGTGATGCTACTCCATTTGAAGCATGGTATGGATACAGACCAAGTGCAGAACATCTAAGAATATTTGGGTGTACAGCATATGCCAAAAAACTGGCTGCAAATCAATCAAAATTTGAGCCAAAAAGTGTGAAATGCATATTTTTGGGCTACTGCAATGGGAGTAAGGCATACAGACTCTACAATACCAAAGCAAAGAAGCTGATCAAGTCCAGGGATGTGTTGTTTAATGAAAATTCAAAATTTTTACAAAAAATGACATCAGATGATGACAAAAATTTGATCTCAAGTCCACCAATTGTCAGGATTGAATCAGAGCAAAACAACGAAAATTTTTTCACTCCAGAGGACTCTACAACCGTGGTTCAGCCAGAATCAGTGCCCAGGAATTTCCCAGAAGTGATCATTCCAGTATCAAATGCCTGGAGATCCAATCGGACAAGAAATAGCCCAAATTACTATATCAATGAGGGTACAAACTTAGCATATGCCTATTCAGTCCATATTGATGAACCCCAGACTGTAAAAGAGGCCCTAAATAGCCCTCAGACAAAGTTTTGGAGATCTGCAATGACTGAGGAATATAAGGCCTTGATGGAAAATCAAACTTGGGACTTAGTCAAATTACCAATCAACCAAAAATCAATTGGATGCAGATGGGTCTTCAAGACAAAGTACAAGGCTGATGGTACAATTGAAAGATACAAAGCAAGACTTGTTGCCAAAGGATACTCTCAAACAAAAGGACTGGACTATACTGAGACCTTTGCACCGGTAGCCAAGTTTAATTCCATCAGATTAATATTGGCTATTGCAGCCAAATATAAGTTTTTTATTCATCAAATAGATGTAAAAACTGCTTTTCTGAATAGAGAACTTGATGAGGATGTGTTTATGGACCAGCCTGATGGGTTTGTTGACCAAGATAACCCCCATTTGGTTTGCAAGCTTAAGAAGTCACTCTATAGTCTCAAACACTCATCAAGAGCCTGGAATAGCAAGACAGATTCTTATTTGGAATCTTTGAGCTTTAAAAGGAGTAATGCTGACTATAGCATATACTATAAGCCAGATAAAGCAAATCCAGTTCTACTAGCTCTATATGTGGATGAACTTATTATAGCCGCCAATAACCTAGCAACATTTGAAGAGACTAAATACAGCCTATCTACAGAGTTCAAGATGTCCAATCTAGGAGAACTCAGTTACTACTTAGGGATTAAGTTCTCCATAGACAGAAGTACCCAGACTATTACCCTATGCCATTCCAAGTATATTCAAGATATACTAAAGAAGTACCAAATGGAAGACTGTAAACCAGCAGCTACCCCAATGGAGACAAACCTTAACTTGGTCAAAACTCAACCAAATCAAGAGAACTTGGTGCCATCTGAAAGCCCTGACTTTCCTTATCAATCTATGGTTGGCAGTCTGATGTATATAATGCTTGGAACACGTCCAGATATCTCATAGTCAGGGGTAGTTGTCAGCCAACATAATCAGAGCTATGGATCCAATCATATTGCAGCAGTTAAGCAGATTTTTAGATACCTAAAAGGAACTGCTAGTATCTGCTTGAGATACACTTATTAGGATTCAGAACAGGATCTTGTAGGATGCTCTGATACTGATTGGGGACAAAATTTGGAAGACAAAAGATCTACCACAGGATATACCTTTCTTTACTGCAAAGGAGCAATTTCATGGAATTCAAGAAAGCAACCAACCATAGCGCTTTCTACCACAGAGGCAGAGTACATGGCAGCCTGTGAAGCTACAACAGAAGCAATGTGGCTAAGAAAGCTTTTTACAGATTTAGGTCTGTGTTAAAAAACACCTATTACTTTATTTCAAGATAATCAAGGATGTATACAATTAGGTAGAAATCCAACTTTTCATGCTATAACCAAGCACATAGATATTAGACATAATTTCATACGTGAAGCTATAGAGAATAACCTAGTTAGCTTAGTTTACTGCCCTACAAATGAAATGATTGCAGATATATTTACCAAACCATTAGCTAGAGACAAGTTTAAATATCTTAGGTCAAAATTAGGACTAGTCAGTATGAACCTTTAGCTGAGTGGGAGTGTTGTAGAAGTTTGTTATTCCACCTAAATATTCACCTAACTTAGTCACTTAGATCATTACCTTCAAATCCTAGAGAATACTGACCAAATTCCTTGTTGGGATTTACTTGGAATATTTTCACCAAAATACCAGGTACCCTGAACATGAAAATTTTCAAAGTTGTCCAAACAGCCCCAAACTTTGCACGCATGTTCTTGGGACCTTCCTCAGTCTATTCTACATGTTTGTAATGCCAAGACTATGTAAAAGTATAAATACTACTTTTACATTCAATAAATCATTAAGTGAAAACCACATAATCTACTTGTCCCCCAAATCACTTCTAATATCTCCAAGACTCTTACAACATTATTGCCCCTTATGTATTCCTCAGTCTGATAAACACAGGTCTTGAATAAACAGCCTTGCCTTGGAAATCTGCCTTGCCTTGGAAACATGCCTTGCCTTGGAAACATGCCTTGCCTTGTTGATCCACACCTAAGTCCTTTCCTGGTCCTGCCTTGCCTAGCTCTACTCTCCTACCTTGTGTCTATTCATAACAGTTTTATCAGACTGCTCCTGACTTACCTGTGGATCTCTGCCTTCTACCCAAAGTTCTTGAGAAGAACTTGCAAAGGAATACCTACCGTAAGTATCACCCTGAATCTTCCTCCAGTCTTGTCCTCTAAAGGTAAAGATACTTTCTCTTTGTAAGATTATTGGGCAAAGCTGCATTCACTTTATTACCCTGTTGGTGTAGTTTACAGTTGTTATAGTATTGGAAGCTTCAGTACAATACTCTATCAAAGGACGTTAAAAGCCAGTACCTTCTGAAGTGATGCTAACTTATTCAAAGTTGGGGATTGTGGCTCAATAATTGTGTTTGTGACAAACTAGTGGCTTTATAACCCACAAGTTAGCTAGCAATATCCAGTGTTCCTGAACAAGTCCAAGAAACTTCTCTGCCTCCTGCTACCGTTGTAGTTGGGTCACAGTGACATCCACAGGCAGATGTGCTCATTCCCATATGTTCACTTCCCTAAAAAGAATTACCCCCCCTATATTAGTATCATCCCAAATTGCAATATTTTCTATTCTGTCTATGTAATTATTACTATGCAACCTGACAAACTATTTGTCACTATTAACCCATTGCACAAGCTATTCCTATTCCTTGCCAAGATACCAAGATAAGATAGTACCATATAAGGCAAGTACCCCCAACAGTGCCCATGTCATGTGACCATCTTGGTTTCATTACCCTCCTATCCTACTACCATAAGAGGCAATTACATGACACAGGGTTCCATATTACCACTACCTGATTGGCTAGGTGCTACTTTGTCTCATGGAACAATCCGCCAAGAATTTGCACTATTTTTAGTACACATTGACATGATTGGCTCTCTACTGCCTTCTGGAAACTTCCCAAAAGTATTTTCTAGCAAGAATTTGAGCAGCAAAAAAAGTATATAAGGGAGGCTATCTCTTAAAATGAATCATCCCTCTTCCAATATTCCAACTTATTAATTAGTGAGATCACCGCTACCTATTACCACTATTTTCTGACTCAGAACTGACAACACTCCCAGGAAACCGCGCTGACAGCCAACTGACCTTGGAGGCACTACTTGTGAGGAATACTCAGAGTAGGTATATTTTATTATATTTGATTGTTTTCCCAAGCTTGTTCTTGAACAGGCAAAGATACTTTTCAGTCTTTGTAACTATTGGTTAAAGCTGCATTCTTATCAAGTCCCTGTTGGTGGAGTTTACGGTTGTTTTGACTTTGGAAGCTTTAGTACATTGTCATCTCAAAGGATGTAAAAGCCATTATAAACTTTTGTTAAGACGCCAACTAAGTTGGGGATTGTAGTTCAATAGTTTTCTGTTGACAAGCTTGAGGCTTTATCCCCCTTCACATTAGATTAGACAAAAGACCCAGTATTCCTAGCAAGCTTTTGCCAGAGGTTATTGCACCTAGTGAACACCCCACACACATTCACACTTGAGAAGTGTTGGCCGTATTTTGCCCTTTGGGCTTATACACCACCACACCATGACATGTCCAGCCCAGAGTATAACTTTGCAAGTCTCATGGCTGCCTTTGCCCATCTGCAACAAGACAATTCAGACCTCAGAAACTCTGCTGCTCAGCTCCAGAGCCAAAATGCCCAACAGCCTATCCAGGCTCCATCCTACCATGATCCCAAGAACACTTCTACTACCAAGCTCAGTGGCTCCCAGAATGAATTCCAAGGTTTCATCAACATAGTGAAACACCACTTGTCACTACAACCCAATTGGTTCCCCACAGATCAAGAAAAAGTTGGTTATATCTCTAACCTGCTGACTGGAACTGCCCAGAAATGGTTCTCCCTTTTGGTGGAAACCAACTCCCCTCTGCTCAGCAACTACCATGCCTTCCTCACAGAAATGGAGCCAACATTTGACAACATTGACCAAACCAGAACTGCTGCCAACAAGGTCAAGAACCTGAAGCAAGGAAACAGACCTGCATCCATGTATGCTTCTGAATTCTGGCTACTAGCCAGTGATTTGAGCCTTTGGGGTCACACTGCCCTAATTAGTCAATTTCAAGATGGGCTTAATGATGAAGTCAGTGACCTACTCCTCACTCTACCTGACCCAACCACTTTGGGTGAAGCTATTCATCAAGCAATCCAATGTGACAATTTTCTTTCCAGAAGAAACAGAAATTCCAACATACGTATCAGCCAATCTCCTTCCCAGTAATCCAGTCACCCAATACTAAGCCTGATGATCCTATGCAAATTGACCGTGCTAAATATACAAAACACACAAAAGAAGAAAGATCTAGATGTCAACAGGCAAACCTCTGCCTTTACTGTGGCCAGCCCAGCCACTTTGCCAAGTCTTGTCCTAACAAAAAGTCCAGCTTCAAGCTCCTACAATCATCCTGTGAGCAATCCTCTCCTGTATTATTGGGAAATTCCAATGTCCAGCTACAATGACAGGCTTGCAACTGGTCCCTCCAATGAAAATCCAGAAAGGCTTTATTCAGCACTCTAGGTCCCCAGCTGGTGCCCCAATCCTCTTTGTCAAAAAAAAGGATGGTACCCTAAGAATGTGTGTAGACTACCGTGCACTGAATAAGATCACAATCAAGAACCAGTACCCTTTTCCCCTGATCAACACCCTGTTAGATCAACTCTCTGCTGCCAGAGTATTTACTAAGACTGACCTCAGAGGAGCATATAACCTTGTCAGGATCAGGCCTGTTGATGAATGGAAAACTGCGTTCAGAACAAGATATGGTCATTTTGAGTACAAAGCTATGCCATTTGGTCTCACCAATGCCCCAGCTATCTTTCAACACCTGATGAATGACATATTCTGTGAATACCTTGACCAAATTGTGGTTATCTACCCTGATGACATCTTGATCTACTCCAAGACCCAAGAAGAACAAAATTCCCATGTCAAGAAAGTCTTGACCAAACTTGACACTGCTGGCCTCTATGCCAAACTGGAGAAATGTGAGTTTAACCAAAAAGAAGTTGAGTTTTTAGGTTATCTTATCAGCTCAAATGAAACAAGAATGGACCTCAAGAAAGTTGAAGCCATCTAGTGGTGGAAAGCACCCTGTTCTGTAAAAGAAGTGCAGTTCTTCCTTGGATTTGCCAACTTCTATTGTAGATTTATTGCCAACTACTCAAAGATAGCCACTCCCTTGACAAAGCTCACCCATAAGAATCTGCCCTTTGCCTGGAATGAGGAACATTCCAATGTCTTTAATTCCATCAACAAATCCTTCCTGTATGCTCCCCTGCTTGCTCACCCTGACCTTGAGAAATCTTCCATCATGGAAACTGATGCCTCTGACTTTGCACTTGGTGCAATCCTTTCCCAGTGCAATGACAAGAATGTACTACACCCTATTGCATTTGACTTCCAGAAATTTACTCCAGCTGAAGTAAACCATGATGTCTATGATAAGGAACTACTTGAAATTGTTGTTGCCTTTGAGCAATGGAGACACTACCTTGACAGTGCAGCCCAAAAGATAAGGATCTTCTGTGACCACAAGAACCTTGAGTACTTTACCACCTCAAAAGTGTTGTAAGAGTCTTGGAGATATTGGAAGTGATTTGGAGAACAAGTAGATTATGTGGTTTTCACTTAATGATTTATTGAATGTAAAAGTAGTATTTATAATTTTACCTGGTCTTGGCATTACAAACACGTAGAATAGGTTTAGAAAGGTCCCAAGAACATGTGTGAAAAGTTTGGTGCTGTTTGGACAACTTTGAGAATTTTCATGTTCTGGGTACCTGGTATTTTGGTGAAAATATTCTAAGTAAATCCCAACAAGGAATTTGGTCAGTATTCTCTAGGATTTGAAGGTAATGATCTAAGTGACTAAGTTAGGTGAATATTTAGGTGGAAATACGAATTTTTACAACAAAAAGTACTAAATCAGAGACAAGCCAGATGGTGCTATGAATAGACACAAGGCAGGAGGAATAGCTAGGCACAGCAGGAAAGGACTTAGGTGTGGACCATCAAGGCAAGACAGGATTCAAGGCAAGGCTGTTTATTCAAGACCTGTGTTTATCAGACTGAGGAATACTTAAGGGGGATAGGACTATATATATACTTTTTGGCTATACTGATGCCAAGAGATATTAGCTAATTCCAATGGGGTTGTAGGGTGAGGCACAGCAGCAGTGCTGGGGATAATAATATAGAAGACAAGGCACTGAGACAGGATAGGGAAATGGATTGGGTCACCTGATCATGTGACTAAGTCATGTGACCTGGTATTTCCATATATGGTACTGGACTATGAAAAATATGATGGGAAGCTTCCATGGAATGTTTTATTGTGTAACAATGGTTTGGAATGATCAGGAACTTTCTGGAAGGTGGTAGAAGGTTCCAGAAGGAATCTCTTAGAAACTGAGCTAGGAAGCTGAAACTTGGCACAGGTGTTCATAGTTGTCATGTGATCATGACACTATTCTCCTCTTCCAGGCAAAGCTCTGTTTCCCTTTGGGGCAGGTTTTGCAGGATATTGCTGGTGGAACTGGGTAACTAGTTCTAGACAATTAGTGAGATGGGTAGCTGGTTCCCATGTTTGGTCACTTGGACCATAACCAATCTAGTCTACTAAGTAGTACAGCTTTGACTGGATATACTTGGAGTCTAGAATCTGATTAACTTCAAATTTTTGATGTTGGTCAACCTGGATGGCTTGGGGCTTTGCTTCTTGCCGGTTTGGCAAGGTGTTCCTACAATATGGCTCCAGGAGGGACACATGTAAAGTATCATGGACTTTCATACTTGCTGGTAACTGTAGCTGATATACTATAGGGCCAAGCTTCTTCTTGATCTTGAAGGGACGAAGTTTCTTGAAATCCAATTTGTCACAAGGGTGGTGTAGTGGGGTCACAGTGACACCCACAGGCAGATGTGCTCATTCTCATATGCTCACTTCCCTAAAAAAGGATTACCCCCCCTATATTAGTATTATCCCAAATTGCAATACTTTCTATTCTGTCTATGTGATTTTTACTATGCAACCTGACAAACTATTTGTCACTATTAACCTATTGCACAAGCTATTCCTATTCCTTGCCAAGATGCCAAGATAAGACAGTTACCATATAAGGCAAGTACCCCGACAGTCCCATGTCATGTGACCATTTTGGTTTCATAACCCTCCTATCCTACTGCCATAAGAGACAACCACATGACACAGGGGTTTCATATTACCACTACCTGATTGGCTAGGTGCTACTATGTCTCATGGAACAATCCGCCAAGAATTTGCGCTATTTTTAGTACACAATGACATGATTGGCTGTCTACTACCTTCTGGAAACTTCCAGAAAGTATTTTCTAGCAAGAAATTGAGCAGCAAGAAAGTATATAAGGGAGGCTATCCCTTAAAATAAATCATCCCTCCTCCATTATTCCAACTTATTGATTAGTGAGATCACCAATACCTATTACCACTATTTTCTGACTCAGAACTGACAACACTCCCAGGAAACTGCGCTGACATCCAACTGACCTTGGAGGCACTACTTGTGGGGAATACTCAGAGTAGGTATATTTTATTATATTTGTTTGTTTTCCCAAGTTTGTTCCTGTACAGGCAAAGATACTTTTCAGTCTTTGTAACTATTAGTTAAAGCTGCATTCTTATCAAGTCCCTGTTGGTGGAGTTTATTGTAAGAGTCTTGGAGATATTGGAAGTGATTTGTAGAACAAGTAGATTATGTGGTTTTCACTTAATGATTTATTGAATGTAAAAGTAGTATTTATACTTTTACATGGTCTTGGCATTACAAACATGTAGAATAGGTTACGGAAGGTCCCAAGAACATGTGTGCAAAGTTTGGGGCTGCTTGGACAACTTTGAGAATTTTCATGTTCTGGGTACCTGGTATTTTGGTGAAAATATTCTAAGTATATCCCGACAAGGAATTTTGGTCAGTATTCTCTAGGATTTAAAGGTGATGATCTAAGTGACTAAGTTAGGTGAATATTTAGGTGATAAAACAAATTTTTACAACACTCCCACTCAGCTAAATGTTCATACTGACTAGTCCTAATTTTGACCTAAGATATTCAAACTTGTCTCTTGCTAATGGTTTGGTAAATATGTCTGCAATCATTTCATCTGTAGGACAGTAAACTAAGCTTACTAAGTTATTCTCTATAGCTTTACGTATGAAATGATGTCTAATATCTATGTGCTTGGTTCTAGCATGAAAAGTTGGATTTCTACCTAATTGTATACATCCTTGATTATCTTGAAATAAAGTAATAGGCGTTTTTTGACATAGGCCTAAATCTGCAAAGAGCTTTCTTAACCACATTGCTTCTTTTGTAGCTTCACAGGCTGCCATATACTCTGCCTCTGTAGTAGAAAGTGCTACGGTTGGTTGCTTTCTTGAATTCCATGAAATTGCTCCTTTACAGTAAAGAAAGGTGTATCCTGTGGTGGATCTTCTGTCTTCTAAATTTCGTCCCCAATCAGCATCAGAGTATCCCACAAGATCCTGTTCTGAATCCTTATAAGTGTATCTTAAGCAGATATCAGCAGTTCCTTTTAGGTATCTAAAAATCCGCTTAACTGCTGCAATATGATCAGATCCATAATTCTGATTATGTTGGCTGACAACTCCCACTGAATATGAGATATCTGGACGTGTTCCAAGCATGATATACATCAGACTGCCGACCATAGATTGATAAGGAAAGTCAGGGCTTTCAGATGGCACCAAGCTCTCTTGATTTGGTTGAGTTTTGACCAAGTTAAGGTTTGTCTCCATTGGGGTAGCAGCTGGTTTACAGTCTTCCATTTTGTACTTCTTTAGTATATCTTGAATATACTTGGATTGGCTTAGGGTGATAGTCTGGGTACTTCTTTCTATGGAGAACTTAATCCCTAAGTAGTAACTAAGTTCTCCTAGATCAGACATCTTGAACTCCTTAGATAGGCTGGATTTAGTCTCTTCCAATGTTTCTAGGTTATTGGCGGCTATAATAAGATCATCCACATATAGAGCTAATAGAACTGGATTTGCTCTATCTGGCTTATAGTATATACTATAGTCAGCATTACTCCTTTTGAAACTCAAAGATTCCAAATAAGAATCTATCTTGCAATTCCAGGCTCTCGGTGATTGTTTGAGACCATATAGTGACTTTTTAAGCTTGCAGACCAAATGGGGGTTATCTTGGTCAACAAACCCATCAGGCTGGTCCATATACACGTCCTCATCAAGTTCTCCATTCAAAAATGCAGTTCTTACATCCATTTGATGAATAAAAAACTTATATTTGGCTGCAATAGCCAATATTAATCTGATGGAATTAAACTTGGCTACCGGTGCAAAGGTCTCAGTATAGTCAAGTCCTTTTGTTTGAGAGTATCCTTTGGCTACAAGTCTTGCTTTGTATCTTTCAATTGTACCATCAGCCTTGTACTTTGTCTTGAAGTCCCATCTGCATCCAATTGATTTTTGGTTGATTGGAAATTTGACTAAGTCCCAAGTTTGATTTTCCATCAGTGCCTGATATTCCTCAGTCATTGCAGATCTCCAAAACTTTGTCTGAGGGCTATTTAGGGCCTCTTTTACAGTCTGGGGTTCAGCAACATGGACTGAATAGGCATAGGCTAAGTTTGTACCCTCATTGATATAGTAATTTGGGCTATTTCTTGTCCGATTGGATCTCCAGGCATTTGATACTGGAATGATCACTTCTGGGATATTCCTGGGCACTGATTCTGGCTGAACCACGGTTGTAGAGTCCTCTGGAGTGAAAAATTTTCACTGTTTTGCTCTGATTCAATCCTGACAATTGGTGGACTTGAGATCAAATTTTTGTCATCATCTGATGTCATTTTTTGTGAAAATTTTGAATTTTCATCAAACAACACATCCCTGGACTTGATCAGCTTCTTTGCTTTGGTACTGTAGAGTCTGTATGCCTTACTCTCATTGCAGTAGCCCAAAAATATGCATTTTACACTTTTTGGCTCAAATTTTGACTGATTTCCGGCCAGTTTTTTGGCATATGCTGTACACCCAAATATTCTTAGATGTTCTGCACTTGGTCTTTATCCATACCATGCTTCAAATGGAGTAGAATCACAAAGTATTCTGTTATAACTCCTATTTTTAAGATATACAGCAGTGGCAACTGATTCCGCCCAAAAATCATAGGATAATTTTTGATCATGGATCATAGATCTTGCCATATCAATTATTGATCTGTTAGCTCGTTCTGCTACTCCATTTTGCTGTGGGGAGTATGGTACAGTAGTCTCTTGCTTTATCCCATGAATTTTGCAGAAGTGGATGACGAGTTTTGAGGTATATTCTCCACCATTGTCAGAGCGTATTTTCTTGATTTTTTCACCAGTTTCTCTCTCCACCATGGCTTTAAACTCCCTGAGCTTAGACAGAGCTTCTTCCTTTCTCTCCATGAAGTAGACCCATGTGTATCTTGTATAATCATCAATAAAAGTGATTAAATACTTCATCCCGCCTAAGGATAAATTTTGCATAGGACCACACAGATCTGAGTGAATTAGATCTAATTTTTTCTTAGTTTTGATTAACCCAGAGCTCTTGAACGGCTGTCTGGCTTGTTTCCCATATATGCAGGCTTCACAGTGCTCCAAAATAGCTGGGGGATCAGTTTTCACTCCAGAAATTAGCTGATCTTTGATCATTTTACGCAAATAATCAAAATTGATGTGTCCAAATCTCCTGTGCCAAAGCATTGGTGTTTCTTCATTTAAGTTACTTATATTGGCTTCCAGATATGATGGAATATAAGTCAACTTGTATAGGTTCTGATCTCTGATGCCCAAAGCAATATGAGCACCATTTTGATCAGTGATCCTGCATCCAGAATTGTCAAAACTGAAACTGAGTCCTTCTGCTGTGGCCTTGCTTACAGAGAGTAGGTTCTTGGCTATTTCTGGTACATAGAGTACTTCTTTAAAGGTCAGTCTATGGCTTCCTTCACTGCTTCTAAGGTTTACTTGGATAGTTCCTTCTCCCACTGCATCAAGTGTTCTATTGTCACCCATGAAAACCTTCTTAATTGGAATTTCTTGATATTGGGTAAAAAGTTCTTTTTGGTGTGTAAAGTGTTGAGAAGCTCCAGAGTCAATATACCATGTCTGAGAATCCTTGTTTGTGGTCATATTTAGTGCAGATATGAATAGTCTATCTTCAGTTGTTGCAGCATTTCCATATGCAGGCTTCTTTTGCTGATAATCTCTCTTTTTCAAACACCGGTCTGATGTGTGTCCTTTCCTTTTGCAGTAGTTGCAAAATAGGTTGCTGTTGCCTTTGTAGGGTCTTGGGTACCTCCTTTGCTGGTTATCATTGCTTATTAAAGCATTTTCTTCTTCCTTCTTATTGGCGCTTGATTTTCTTAATTCTTCATCCAGGAGCCTTCCATATACGTAATTTAAGGTCAAATCTTCAGTTCTGGACTCTAGGGCTGATACAAGGCCCTGAAACTCGTCTGTCAGGCTATTCAGGATGGTAACTATCACATCCTCATCAGTAGTTGGTACGCCCACAGATTCCATCTCCTCTACCAGCAGGGTAATTCTGTTAATTAGATTTTTCATTTCTTCTCCTGGCAGCATCTTTGTAGTAAAGAATTTTTTTCTCAGATACATTTTCTTGGCAGCTAAACATGACTGGTAGGTGTCTTCTAATGCCTTCCAGGCATTCTTTGCCGTTTTTGCTCTTGAGCATTGAATTAGCAATTTGTCCTTGACATTAAGGCAAATGCAGTTAAAGGCACTTTGTTCTTTCTTCTGGTACTTTAAGGCTTCCTCTCCCACGTTTTTAGGAGGGCATTCTTCTCCCATGACAATATCCCAAAGGCCTCTTTCTTGCAGCAGCATCTTCATCTTCACTTTCCACACTTGGTAGTTAGATCCATCCAACTTTTCAGTAGAGGGAAAAATTCCAGTAATAGCAGTAGTAGACATTGCAGAGAGTGACAGCTTGGGGCTCATAACCTGTTGTAAGAGTCTTGGAGATATTGGAAGTGATTTGGAGAACAAGTAGATTATGTGGTTTTCACTTAATGATTTATTGAATGTAAAAGTAGTATTTATACTTTTACATGGTCTTGGCATTACAAACACGTAGAATAGGTTAAGGAAGGTCCCAAGAACATCTGTGCAAAGTTTGGGGCTGCTTGGACAACTTTGAGAATTTTCATGTTCTGGGTACCTGGTATTTTGGTGAAAATATTCTAAGTATATCCCAACAAGGAATTTTGGTCAGTATTCTCTAGGATTTAAAGGTGATGATCTAAGTGACTAAGTTAGGTGAATATTTAGGTGATAAAACAAATTTTTACAACAGAGTTTACAGTTGTTTTGACTTTGGAAGCTTTAGTACATTGTCATCTCAAAGGACGTCAAAGCCATTATAAACTTTTGTTAAGACGCCAACTAAGTTGGGGATTGTAGTTCAATAGTTTTCTGTTGACAAGCTTGAGGCTTTATCCCCCTTCACATTAGACTAGACAAAAGACCCAGTATTCCTAGCAAGCTTTTGCCAGAGGTTGTTGCACCCAGTGAACACCCCACACACATTAACACTTGAGAAGTGTTGGCCGTATTTTGCCCTTTGGACTTATACACCACCACAGCGGTTGGTGCTGATGTTTCTTCTGAGCAACCATACAGAATCTCTTTCATTAAGATCAGGGCTGGGATGCTGTTTTAGATTGGCAAATTTCTTGTAGCTTTCCTGAGCTAAGGATAGCTCCTCCTGGAGGGTATTCTGGATGTCCTGGATTGCTTGGGCATGTTCAGCCGCATGTGGGCTCATTGGGTTTGTTGGAATCTGGATATCAAACTGAGGGTAAAATCCATAGTTTGAATAGAATGGTGTAAAACCAGTTGCACTATGGCTTGAGTTGTTGTAGACAAACTCAGCAACAGGGAGTAGATCATCCCAATTGTCTTGCTGGTAATTGATATAGCACCGCAGGTATTGCTCTAGAGTCTGGTTGATTCTTTCAGTCTGGCCATCAGATTGAGGATGGAAGGCAGTGGAGAGTTTGACTTGAACGCTAAGGTATTGCATGAAGTGTTTCCAAAATTTGGACACAAACTGTGGGCCTCTATCTAACATTTCCCTATGAAAAATACTTTGGTCCCATGGGTGGATCCAATCTGGATCATCCATCAAGATCCTGTTTAGAGACCATTATAATAATAGCAGCTTGGAATTAGTGACCCTCCTGACAATCTTATAACGAGATCATGACGGTGTTTTGCAAATTTTACAGCCAAATAAAGGGATAAAGCTTGGCAATTTTTGATTGGTGCTGTGACAATATTTGCATGGCATTGTTGCGGTCTTTCAGCGCTATATTACTTTTTTAAGTGGATCCAGTTGGCCAGGACTTCCATATTGCCTTATATGGCAAGAAACTTGATGGTATTTTGACAGCCTCACAGCAATACTCTGATGGCTTTTGCTTGGCAGTATGATGGCCTGCTGCTGGTTCTGTATAATGCTACCGTACCAATTTACCAAATGGTATTTCCTTTTTCTACCTCCCCTTATGCCATTCATATATTCCACTGTAGAATCACCTTTCTTTATTTGCTTACCCACTACTACCTTGGGTATTCCACATATAGTTTGAATTAAAAAAAACTATGGCCTCTTGCTTACTAACCTCTACAAACACGCTCACCTGCCGCAATTGACATACTTCTATCACCTCAACTTTATGGCTTTTTAGTGTGATACTTGCAAAGTTGCCATATACCTTGTACTGCTGGTAGCATATACATCTTGCAAACATATGCTTGGTTGTTGCCACTTCTGCCATGAATACCTCCTGAATATTGGCAAAGAACTTCTTGGTATTTAGCCAATATATTCCTTCTCCCTGCTGGATTCTAGTCCCCCTTATAGGTGCGCTCTGGCTTTTGTTTGTGTGAATTCTGTATTGAATGGTGTAGAAGTTGGCTTGTGACCACAAGAAATCCGGCATATCTTGGTGGAGTTTTCCTGATAAAAATTAGTTGCTTGTTGCACCCAACCCAACTTTGCATTACTTAACTGATTACCCACACATTGGGGCTGCTTGGCTTCTTAATGCCATAGGCATAGGTGTCTCCATGTGCACATTTGTCCTCAGTATTTTCCAACTCTTTCTGGCTGTCCTCCTTGTGTCCACTCATCACATCCATGACGGACTTGAAGGTAATATTCTTGATGAGATTGGGATATGGTAGTACCTGCAACTTGACTTGTCTTCCTATCTCCCCACACATCTGCTCCATAGGAAACTTCCAAAAGGTGAAGCAAGGCCTGATATTTTCCACGCATCATGCAAGATGGAGTAGAGAATGGATACAGTAGCAACAGAGATCTACACATTCAGCTTTATGTTTCTAGTATAGCTGCTCAAATCCCATCACCAACTCCTCACACAATAGCTGTAGATGCGTCAAGTTGGCATTGGTGATCCGCTTCTGGACAAATATTCCTACAATGACTACATATGACTCCCAATGCTTCCAATGTACTCTTAGTAGGAATGGCTTCAGAACACCATTGAATAAATACATATCCAGTTTATCCAGTCTTTGCATTTGTATTGTCTCATATGCGTATGAATATTAATTGGAGCCTGTGAGAATTACTTAGGGTAGCAGATACTCTGTAATATCTTGCCAATTCTTTCAAATTTCTCCGGTATCTTCAAGGGCTCATTTAGCTTGAAATGCCCCATGTACAACTTGGTCATCAGTATAGGGATATTGTTGAAAAGCAAATGCATTGCTCCCAGTGGAAAGCTTTTGCTCCAACAGATACCCTCTATCTTAAGTATCTCTGGTTTCCATTTGATTTCATATTCCGGCCAATGGCTTATAGCTTGCCGACTTTGCTACAATTGCATGCTTACTTCTGTACGTTCTCTCTGTGGAAAGATGATGTTCTTAGTGCTGGTGTATGGGTAATAATAATGTGTGTGAGTTATGGAGTAAATCCCCTGGATCTCACACATTTGACAGCAATACTGTCCATTGTGCCCAGAAAAACCTGCTATCTTGCTGATGGCTGAGGCATCTCCAATGCAGATAATAATATGAGCTTTTACATGATGGCCATTTACCATTTTTCTGCTGGAAAGCATACAAAATTCATTCAGCAATGGATACAGGTAGCTATCAGGTTGGACAGTGATTCAGGCTCAGATACCAGTGAGACTACCATTAGATTATTGCTCTGATACCGTAAGATGGGTGGCAGATTCAGATTGATGAGAATCAGTGGCCAGCAGGATTTGCTGGTAGAGTACTTGTTTAATGAGAATCCATCAAGTGCTAAAGCAAAGGCATGGTCATACATACCTTCAAAGTAGCCCTTGCATCTTAGCTGTTTGTGATGTTTGCCATAGAATATATTTGGATATGTTTGTGCTTGATTGATACTAAGTGTGGTACTGTATAGCTTTGCAATATTTGTTGGACTGCATCAGCTTCCTCAGATGGGGTATGACCAGAATGTATCCAGAGTGTGAACAATGTTTTCCCTCAATGGTGGTGGATTCCTAACAATTTGGACATGTTGCAATGGTAGCATTTTTGGATGTGAATGCCATGCAACTGTTAACACATGCTGGAATCAGGACAGTCTATGGATCATATGTTGCCAGCAGCATGACAGTTGTCCACTTGTACCATGTACATGGTAAGTTGCATCCTGGTATGATTTTGACAAGAAGTAGTAATAGATCCTCAAAGACCCCGTTACTGATATTAGTGGAAATGCGCCACTTCTCTAGCCACAACATTACATCATTCACCAGTTGATGGATTACTGGGCTCACTTGGCTCCATAAAGTATTCTTGGTATTTGTTTCAACAGGCATTGTCTCATTGCATATAGGGATTTGACCAGGCTCATATGTGGTACCTTTGTTAGGGGAGATAGGATCAAAATCCATCAGTGAATCTTCTTTGTCAGAGCTATCACTCTGCGTGCCATATTTAGAAGGCTGAGGTGAGCCTGAAGGTGTCACAAACTCACCTGACTCAGTTTGCGTAAGGTGACAAAGATGGGTAGGTGCCAATATAGAAGTATCAACTGGCTGGCAAGATAATGTTGGTACAGTAGTGACCAATGAATGGTCAAATATGACTTGGGTGGCAAAACACTGGCCATGATCCTTGTAATACTTCCTATGCTGTCTGCGTGCTTCATGGCTGAGAGGCTTGCCACAATAGCTACATGGTCTTTTTTCTCTTCTCTTACAGCATTGAGTCAAAGTAGTCTTGTCCATGGAGCAAACAGTTTGACCTTCATCAATGTAATGCTATTATATCACTTTTTGGTCAATACTCATGTGAACTTAAGACAGTCTTGTATTTGAGACATTGCACCTACATGAATGTAAGATTCAATGATGACCTGCCATAGTAAGCATTATAGATAAAGTTGTGGCACCACAAACACACATATATGTAACACTATTTCCCCTTTGGTTTGACTCACTTCCATATATATGCCGCCAAAAAATAAGGCAAAGCCATCTGGTTCTCAACCAAACCCCACCGCTGACGGCAACAGAAGAAGGGTTGGACAACAGCTTGCTTTGACATTCAGTGCAACAAGCAGGGCTACATCCAAAAAAGGCCCTGTGGACAGTGTGCCCATTGATGGTAATAATGCGGACTCCTCAGGCTCTCAGTCAAGTAGGCAATTGAGACCTCTGTGGAGCCACAAGCTGACCATTATGCTCAGGCAGATGAGAATGTAGCAAAGGCAGTACCCTCTGTTGAAGATCAGCAAGTGGCCATGATAACATCACCACCACCCATATTAGCTAGTATGTTGTCAGCTCATACCAAAGCATTAATGAAGCAATTAGGTGCAGTGGCTGATAGGATAGATGCAATGGCTCAGAGAAATCAGGAAGTAGTCCAGAAACAGGATGAGCGGATAATACGTGTAGAGCAATCAATATCCCAGGTAGAGAAAGCAGTATCTTTGCTGCAAAGAAGGAACTCAAGTAGCTCAATGTCACAGCCAAGAATTGAGTCAATTCCCAATGTAACAGCAGAGGAACACTTTACGGTCTTTGAAGCACAACAGCAGTGCCTAAAGATAAAGCCCACAGAGAAATCTATCAAAGCATGGAAGAGAGAGACTGTGGTGTTTATACCTATGCCTAAAATCAAAAGACATTGAAGATCTGTGAAGCCTTTGAGTACAAGTATGAAGAGTGGATTATTATTCAATAGGCTGTTAAAAGTCTAGCATGGGATCACCTTGAAGCTGGCATACAATGAGACCATCAGGAACTCATGGCCATGCAGAATGCTCTTGACCCATTCCATGAGCATCACCCTGGATTCAAGCAAGCCAATGGATTTTAAGCCAGCATTGGTAAGCTGAGAAAGTATCTCAAGTATGGCAGAAACTATTAAAGGCAGAAGAATCATGCTGCCATAGCTAAAACTGTACAGTCTTTGAAGCACAACAACAGTGCCCAAAGATAAAGCCCACAGAAAAACCTATCACAACATGGGAGGGAGATAATGTGGTGTTTATACCAAAGCCTAAAGATTAAAAGACATTGAAGATCCAAGAAGCCATTGAGTGCAATAATGAAGAGTGGGCTAATATACAAGAGGCCGTCAGAAGTCTAGCATGCCATCACCTTAAGGCCGGCATACCATGGGACCATCAGGAACTCAAGGTCAGGCAGAATTCACTTGACTTGTATCATGAGCATTATCATGGATTCAAACGGGCAAACGGATTTTGAGCCAGCATTGGTATACTAAGAAAGTATCTTAAGAATAGCGGAAACTATCAAAGGCACAAGTAGAAGGGTGCCATGGCTAAAAACCAGCGGCTTCCTCAAGAGCCCGTTACAAGCAGGGCCAAAAGCTCCAGACAAGCGTCAAAGAGACGTCAGGCAGCTGGAAGAGTGCCAATTAAGGACAAGCAGGCAGACATGGCTGCACCAGCACAACATTTATCAAGGAAAAAGCGTAGTACCACTCAAGAAGCACCCAGTCAAAGTAGCAGTGAAGGACCTGGCAGTGATAAAAACCAGCCACTTTTACAGGAGCCTGTCACAACTACAGTTGAGAGCTCAAAACAAGCTGAAAAGAAACATCAGGTTGCCAGAAGAGTGCCAGCAAGGGACAAGCAGGCCAAAACAGATGTGTCAGAGCAGAATTTATCCAGGAGAAAATGTAGTGCTTTACAAGAAGCACTCAGACAAAGTAGCAGTAGAGACCTGGCAGTGATAAAGGAAAAGGTAAAGGGAAAAATGTCTACCCAAGCCTGAGACAGGGAGGCATGCAAAAAAAACTGCAGCTCCCGCCAATTAATGCCACAAGCCAGGAACAGACTGAATCCCATCATAGCCAAGAAGAATGACCAACAAGAAAACAGCTGTTTTCACAAGAGTTGGAAGCACAGCCAGTTGAGCTACACTCCAGCAAGGTAGACCACAGCCTCCATTGTTGACAGAGTGGAGATCCCACTGACAGACAAGGCAACAATGTCAAGAGCTCAAAAGACTATCACAATGCCTTCAGTGGAGTTTTGGAACATTAATAGGCACACCAAGAGGTTGCAGCACTTCTTCAAGATCAGTGCTCAAGAAAATGCACTGGAATACTGCAAGGATTCATTGCAAAGACTGGCAGATGAGGAGCTAGACCTTGCAGTGCCAGCTGAAGACCAGGACGTGTGGGAACCAGTGAATGAACAGTGGCATAAAGCCATTGGGTTCCCGCCAAAGTTGTGGAACCAGAGCTTTACAGCAGAAATACTTATTGAGTGGTGGATTTTAATGGAGTTACTGGTTGAGTGTGGGGTTGGGCTTAATGTCAGTGTAGGGTATAGAGACTAGTATAGGTGAATACACTTCCCAACTGAGGTAAAACTGAAGTTTCAACAAAAATAAATCAATTTGTACTCATGAAAAGTAAGAGAAATGGTTGAGTCAGGAAGTAAGGAGTGTGAAAAAGAGGCAATAGCCAATCAATTCACACAAACGTAGGAGGTGATAGAGTGTCCAGGATCAGAAAGTGAGCAAATTGGCAGGGAACTAATCAAACGCCACTTATACATTGATGTAATGAAAAATTTTGACGAAGTTTTTGGTGAAATCTGGGGTGCAATTATTTTTCAACGGTCTCTGGATGGTGTCCTGACAAGATCAGTACCTCTCAGTCATGGGACATTAACTTTGTGATGGCCTTTTGACAGGATCATCTCAAAAATTTTTTATAGGGTAATATTACTGGGGATACCATGAAGGTGGAAAATATTCTTGAGGACTAACACAGCGGTTTCTTTTGCATCAGTGTTCTTACAGCAAGGGATAAAGTAAGCCATCTTGGTCAGCCAGTCAGCCACTACAAGTATAGCATTGAAGCCACAGGACTCAGGGAGGTCAGTAATGAAGTCCATAGATATAGATCTCCATGGTGTTCTGGGATATGCAAGGGCTGAAGAAGTCCATAGGGCTGGTGTCTGGCTGGTTTTGCACGGTTGCAAATATCACAAGTCAGAATGCACTCTTTGATAAGAGTTATCATTCTAGGCCACCAGAAATCTCTTTTGATAGCATTCAAGGTTTTGGCAGTACCAAAGTGGCCTGCAGCCATTGAATCATGCTGAGACTTAATGATGTCTAGTTGGGTGGCAAGGTCTGGGACATAAAGCTGCTGCTTGTGTTAGATGAGGTTGTTTACCAAATGCAGGTTCTGGATGTTTGGGAACTTGGGAGGGGGCCCAACTGGGGATTCCAGATATTTCTTGATGGTGCTGGAAGTCATATCAGAGGCTTGGGATTCTGATATCTTTACTAGGAATGAAGGGATGACAAGACTTGAGGACTGGGTGACAATAATCTCAAAATGTTTTGTGCTCAGCAATGGGTGTGCCATTTGCCAACAGGCATCATCTCCCTCTTCCAGGGCATATTCCTTTTTTCTGGACAGGGCATCAGGCTTTCCTTGCTTTGCACCAGTTCTATAGGTGATAGTAAAGTAAAAGCTGAACAGGAAGAGTGACCATCTGGCTTGTCTCTAGTTTAGTACTTTGGAAGTTGCAAAGTATTTGAGGTTCTTATGGTCACAGAAGACTTTGATTTTGTGTTTTGCACCATCCAGGTAGTGTCTCCATTGCTCAAAGGCTACAATGATGGCAAGCAACTCCTTATCATAGATATCATAGCTGATCTCTGCAGGGGAAAACTTCTGAGAGTAGAATGCAGTGGGGTGCAACACAATGGCTTCATCATACTGGGAGAGTATGGCACCAAGGGCAAAATCAGAAGCATCAGTCTCTACTATAAATTACTTCTCAAGATCAGGGTGGGCAAGCAGGGGGGCCTTCAGGAAAGATTTCTTGAGCTGGTTGAATGAGCCGGATTGCTCCTCATTCCATGCAAAAGGTGTGTTTGTAAGCTCCTCTCAAGTCAATCTTGGTGAAGACTTGGGCAGCAGATAGCTGATCCAACAGTATGTTGATCAGGGGCAGGGGGTAGCAGTTCTTGACTGTGATCTTATTCAAAGCATGGTAGTCCACACACATTCTGAGGGTGCCATCCTTCTTCTTGACAAAGAGGATTGGGGCTCCAGCAGGTGATTTGGAGTGCTGAATAAACCCTTCTGGAGGTTTTCTTGAATACAACTATGGAGTTCTTTCAACTCCGGCTGGGAGAGGTTATATATTGGGCCAAATGGAGGGACTTTTCCATCTTCAAGGTCAATAGGGCAGTCATAAGGCCGATGGTCAGGGAGGAGCTCTGCTTTCTTCTTGTCAAAGATATGGGCAAACTCTTGGTACTTGGCTGGTATATTTGCTGAGGGGGCTCCTTCAGCTGGCAAGGTATCTTGGGCTGTTGAACTGTTGGCAACAATCCTTTCACAGTAATCAGGGTCTGGAGATTTCATGGAGTTGTTTTGTGGCAAAGGAAGATTCTTGGATATGCTGGATTTCATGGGTGAGTCCAGTTGCAAGCCTGTCAGTGCAACTGGACATTGGAGTTTCCCAACAGATCTAAATCAGGTTGGTTACTGGAGGACTGCATCAGCTTGAAGCTGGACTTCTTGTTGGGGCAGGACTTGGCAAAGTGACCTGGTTGGCCACAGTATAGACAGATGTTGTCTTGTTGACATCTGGACTTTTCACTCTTTGATAGTTTCTTGTATTTGGCTTCTTCTGGAATAGTTTGTGATCACACCGGATTGCTTGGTGCATAGCTTCAACCAATGTATCTGGATCTGGGAGTGTGAGCAGCAGATCACAAACTTCATCATTGAGGCCATCATGGAATTGGCTAATCAAGGCTGCTTGACCCCAGGCGCTGAGGTCACTGGAGAGTTGTTGGAATTTGGAGGCATAGACTTATGCTAGTTTGTTCCCTTCTTTGAGGGTCTTGATCTTGTTGGCAGCAGTTCTGGCTTGGTCAAGGTTACCAAATGTTAGCTCCATTTCAATGAGAAAGGCTTGGTAGTCTCTGAGTAGCTGAGAGTTGGTCTCCACTAATGGGAAGAACCACTTGAGAGCTGTACCAGTAAGCAGGTTGGAGATGCAGCCAACTTTGGCCTGGTCAGTGGGGTACTGGTTGGGCTGGAGTGCAAGATTGTTCTTCACCATGTTGATGAAGCCACAAAATTCATTCTGAGAGCCATTGAACTTGGTAGCAGGAGTATACTTGGGTTCTTGGTAGAATGGGACATGGCTAGTTTGCTGGACACTTTGGTTCTGGAACTGAGCAAGAGTGTTTCTGAGGCTGGCATGGTCTTGCTGCAGTTGGGTAAAGGCAGCCATGAGCTGGGCAAAGCTCAGCTCTAGGTTGGACATGGTAGGAGAGGAAGGCAGATGAACTTACAAGAAATACTGGAATATACTAAACTAGATTGTGGGTTTGTAAAGCCACTTGTATGTCAGCAATACAACTATTGAGCCACAGTCCCCAACTTAAATAAGTTAGCGTCACTTCAGAAGGTACTGGTTTCAACGTCCTTTGCTAGAGTATTGTACTAAAGCTTCCAATACTGTAACAACTGTACACTCCGCCAGCAGGGTAATAAAGTGAATGCAGCTTTGACCAATAGTTTTACAAAGATAAAGTATCGTTGCCTTTATAGGAAAAGACTAGGGAAAGATGATGGGTGATACCTACGGTGAGTATTCCTTTTACAAGTTTTCTTAAGACTTTGGGCAGGAGGTAGGGATCCACAGGTAAGTCAGAAGAGTCTGATGAAACTGTTATCAATAGCCACAAGGCAGGAGGAAAAGCTAGGCACGGCAGGAAAGGACTTAGCTGTGGACCATCAAGGCAAGGCAGGATTCAAGGCAAGGCTGTTTATTCAAGACCTGTGTTTATCAGACTGAAGAATACTTAAGGGGGATAGGACTAAATATACTTTTTGGCTATACTGATGCCAAGAGATATTAGCTAATTCCAATGGGGTTGTAGGGTGAGGCACAGCAGCAGTGCTGGGGATAATAATATAGAAGGCAAAGCTCTGAGACAGGATGGGGAAATGGATTGGGTCACCTGAACATGTGACTAAGTGATGTGACCTGGTATTTCCATATATGATTCTGGACCATGAAAATTCAATGGGAAGCTTTGATTGAATGCTCCATTGTGTAACAATGGTTTGGAATGGCCAGGAACTTTCTATAAGGTGGTAAAAGGTTCCAGAAGGAATATCTTGAAATTGAGCTAGGATGCTGCAACTTGGCATGGGTGTTCATGGTTGTCATGTGATTATGACAGATGGTCCCTCTTCCTGTCCAGCTTTGACTTTGTCATCACCTATAGACCAGGTATATAAAAGGGGAAACCTGATGCCCTGTCCAGAAAGGTGGAGTATTCCCTTGAAGAATGGGATAATGCCTGTTAGCAAATGAAAAACCCGGTACTCAGCAAAAGACACTTTGAGCTCCTTGCAACCTATTATTGATCCCTCACTCCTTGAGAAAGTCAAGGCCAGCCCAACCACCAGTTCCATAGCCACAACAATCAAGAAATATTTCTAATACTCCACTGACCCACCACCCAAGTTCCCAAACCTCCAGTACCTACATCTAGTCAATGACATCATCTACCACATGTTACAAGTCTTGGTATAAGGGTTGTAGAGGAATAGGGAGTTTAGCTAGTATTGTATTCACTAAAACTTGAACTGATCTTTATTGAGGTTCCAGCAGCTCCTTATATACATTTTGCCAGATCAATTGCTGACTAATTGTATTTCCTAATGTAGGTTGTGGCTGATGACTCATTTGATTGCATCATCATCACCCAATAAGATCCTACTTGATATATCTATTTTGTCTGATAAGGATCTGCTGATTCATTTGCTGACTAATGTTACTGATATGATAGATAATACTGATATACTGATAACCTAAACATATAACTAATTGATTTGACTAAAAACTGATCTTACTTAAACATTCAAGCGGCAGATCATAACATTCTCCCCCACTAAAGTTGAGAGGGTTCTCCTGAATCTCTTTTCTTGTGATACCAATATCTTGATGGTTCAGTATTGTCAGCAAGTCTTGCAAGCTTGAGTCTGTTTCTATGAACTAAATCTTCCTGGATATTCCCTTGTTTATCCACTAGTTGGTAAGCCGCAAATGGACATTCTCTGATGATCTTGAATGGTCCTGTCCATTGTGGCTCAAACTTCTTCCAAGTGTTGTTTCTTAGCAATACAAGATTCCCAACTGTCAATGCTTCTGGTGCTATAGTCTTATCAAGTCTCTGCTTCATCTTTTCTGCACTTTGAGATACTTTGGCCTGTGCCTCTTGTTGTCTTTGTTCTAGTTGCTGGTGTCTACTGGGCTGACTAAGTTCATCTTCTATGGCATTTGTAAGCTTGGGTTATGTGAGATCTCCTGGAATCCTGGGTTCACATCCATACACTAAGTAAAATGTTGATTGTTGGGTAGTGTTGTGCACTCTAACTGTGCAGGCAAAAAGTGCCTGATCTATATACTCATCCAATCTACTGACAGCTCCAATTGCATACTTGGTCAGCATTTTTCCAAATAATCCATTAAAGCGTTCAGTGACTACATTAGTTCTGGGGTAATATGCTGAGGTTTTCAAGTGTTTAATCTGCTGCATTTCCAGGTAAGCCTCTAATGTATTTGTCATAAAGTTTGCTCCTCTATCAGATAAGATATCCACAGGGCATCCAAACTTCATCAGGATCTCATGGTAAATGAAACTTGCAACTTCTTGCTCACTGGCTATTGGTACAGCTTTAGCAACTCGCCATTTAGTGGCATGGCCAATTGCTACTATGTTCCGACAGTTGCATTTCCTGGTGGTTGGCAGTCTTCCAATAAAGTCAATTCCCCATCTCTCAAATGGTCTTACAGGCTCCAAAGGGAAGAGTTTGGCACTTCTTTGTGGCTGGCCTTGATTGATTTGGCAGTTTGGGCATGTTTTCACCAGCTTCTCAATATCTTGTTTCATTCTGGGCCACCATGCTCTGGCTTTCACAAGGCTATAGGTTCCTTCAATCCCAAGATGTCCATATGCATTGTGTAGCTTAGGTATTAAATCCAGGTAAGCAACATAAGGACAATAGGCAATAGGGCTTCCATCAACAACTTGGTAGAGTGTTTCATCCTGTACAACAAGTTTGCTGGCTTCATTCCGGATTATCTTCTTTATCTCTTCATCCACCTCATTAGGAATGGCTTGGTCCTCCAAGTATTGTGGTAATAAGCTAGGCCAATCTGATTCATGCACCAAGCTGAGTTGTGCCACTTGTTCTAGTCTTGATAAGGCATCAGCCACCGTGTTGTTTTTCCCAGGGCAGTAGACAATCTCTAAGTCAAATTGCTGAATCTATTCACTCCATCTTGTCATTCTTCTGGATAGAACCATCTGAGTAAACATATGCTTTGGTGAGGCATGATCAGTCTTTACAGTGCATTTGACTCCTTCAATATAGCATCTCCATGTCTTCAGGCAGTGTATTATAGCAAGCATCTCCTTTGCATGCACAGGATAGTTTTGTTCTGCTGAGTTCAGTTTCTTGGACTTGAAGGCAATTGGATAGTCCTTTCCCTCGTGTTCTTGGCTTAGTATTCCACCAATTGCATAATCTGAAGCATCTGTGCACAGGGTAAACTCTTTTCTGAAGTCAGGTATTCTTAAGCTTGGCAGCTTAGCAAGTTCATTTTTGAGCATCTGAAATGCAGTCTCACAGGCTATGTCCCACTTGTAGGTGTTGTCTTTCTTGAGGATATCAGTTAAAGGGGCTGCAATGCTTGCAAAGGACTTGACAAATCTCCAATAATAGGATGCCATTCCAAGGAATGATCTGAGTTCTGATATGCTATGGGGCTGCTTTAAGTTCTTGATTACTTCAACCTTCTTAGGGTCTAAGTTCACTCCTGTGCTAGTCACTATGTGTCCCAGATATTCAATGTGTTCCTTGAAGAATTCACACTTGGCTGGCTTGCCATATAGCTTGTTCACTCCTAGTTTCTTCAAAACCTTTTCAATGTGCACCACGTGATCCTCTTCTGTCTGGCTGTATATCAATATGTCATCCAGGTAGATTATCACAAACTTGTCTAAGTACTCCTGAAAGACAGTCTGCATCAGCGACATGAATGTTGCAGGGGCATTAGTGAGGCCAAAACTCATGACTAAGTACCTGTAATGTCCATATCTGGTCCTGAATGCTGTCTTAGGGATATCTTCTGGTTTCACCCTAATCTGGTTGTATCCTGACATGAGGTCAATCTTGCTGAAAATAGTGGCTCCATTAAGTTGGTCCAAAAGCTCATCAATCCAAGGTATGGGGTACTTATTCTTGATGGTAACTGAGTTGAGGGCTCTGTAGTCAATGCACATCCTAAGTGTTCCATCCTTCTTTTTCACAAAAAGCACTGGTGCTCCCAAGGTGACTTGCTGGGTCTGATGTATCCTTGCACCAATAGCTGATCAATTTGTCTCTTCATTTCCTCCAATTCCAATGGACTCATTCTGTAAGGTGTCTTGCTCACTGGCAGGCTATCTCCTGTGTCAATGGCATGATCCATGTCTCTGACTGGTGGTAGGCTTACAAGCTGATCTGGAAACACGTCTGAATATTTCTTCAAGAGAGTCTGGACTTGCTGGGGTGCTGGTGTAGCGGAATTCTCCTGTAATACTGCCATGAGGAACATCTGGGTACCTTTTCAAAGTACTCTACAGAACTGGGTCTTGCTAAGTTCACTTGTCTCACACATACTGGAATTGATCAAGTTGCAATCCAGCCTGGCAGGTAATAGCTCATAGGTCTTGTTGTCCTTTTGGATCTGAGTAGCATGGGTTCTCCAGTTGATTGATGATTTTCAACAAAATAGCCAGGTTTTTCCTAGTACTAGGTCAAACTTGCAGTTCCCAAATATATAAGCCTGTAGGTCTTCTTCATAGTCATTGATCTTCATTCTTACTGGCTGAGTAATATGGTTGATTATGTGAGATTTCCCATCAGCTGTTGAGACTGAAGTTGAATTGGTAGGTTCTGAGTTGATTCCAGCTTTCAGAGCAAATTGCTCTGACATGTACTCATGCGATGCTCCTGAGTCAATCAGGATCTTGGCAGGTACTCCATTGATTACTCCATTCAAGTATAATAGCTTTCCTGAGTTTGATGTCATCTGGGATAGGTATTCTTCTGTCATGTGGAAGGTGAGTTCTGAGTCTTCTTCAAGTTCATCCTCCATGTTACTATGCTCCATGGCCTCAATACGGTTAAAGGTTCTTGATGGCTGGTGTCCATTTCTTCTCTGAGGGCAGTACTTTGCAATATGTCCTTGCTGGTGGCAATAGAAGCAAAGTCCTTTCTTCTTATATTCTTCTGAGGTAGGATTCTTCTGCGTAGCATCTATTTCCATTGGTACTGCTTCTGACTGTCTTCTTTCATAATGATTGTAGCCTTTCTGATTAGTCACTGTAGGCTTCCCAACTCCAAACATAGCTGAGTCATAGTCAATGGCAATCTTGATGGCTTCTTCAATAGTCTGAGGTCTTTGATAATTCACTTCCTTGCAGGTTCTTTCTTTCAACCCATAAATAAAGTATTAAACTTGATCCAGGGGGTCCATTCTTTCAATTTGTCCAAGTAGACATCTGTACTCATAGATGTATTCTTGAACCATTCCTTTCTGTCTGAGTGTCTTTAACTTACTTCTTAGTAGTGTCTGCTGGTGTGGAGGTTCAAAAGCATCCTGAATTTCCAACACAAACTCGTCCCAGGTAGAGATTGTAGAGCATCCCATCATAGTGGCTGACCTGATCTTGTTGTGGTACCACTGTAAGGCTGCATCTGCCAGGTAAGAAGCTGCATAATGCAACTTGCTTTCTGGAGCAATTCCTTTAGCTTTAAAAGCTTCTTCAATCTGAGGGACCCAAGTTCCCAGGTCTTCATTGACTCTGCCATGATACCGGTTGACCTTCACACTTAAATTGTTCTTGACAGGGTTTTTGCAATGCATAGGTAAATAGTTGAGTAAGGCAAGGCTGGGTTGCACACCACAGGTAACTAATACTTTTAGTGTGATAAAAATTTGAAATTCCCCCTCAATATTCATCTACCATGGTCACTTAGATCATTACCTTCAGATCTTAGAAAAAACTGGCCAAATTCCTTATTGGGATTTACTTGGAATATTTTCACCAAAATACCAGGTCCCCAGAACATGAAAATTCTCAAAGTTGTCCAAACAGCACTGAACTTTTCACACATGTTCTTGGGACCTTCCTTAACCTATTCTATGTGCTTGTTATGCAAAGACCATTTAAAGTATAAATACTACTTTTACATGCAGTAAATCATTAAGTGATGACCACATAATCTACTTGTTCTCCCAAACACTTCTAATATCTCCAAGATTCTGACAACTGGTTATGAGCCCCCAGCTGTTACTCTCTGCAATGCTTACTACTACTATTACTGGAATATTTCCCTCTGCTGAAAAGCTGGATGGATCTAATTACCAAGTGTGAAAGGTGAAGATGAAGATGCTGTTACAAGAAAGAGCCCTTTGGGACATTGTCATGGGAGAAGAATGCCCACCCAAAAATGTAGGAGAGGAAGCCTGAAAGTACCAGAAGAAAGAACAAAGTGCCTTTTACTGCATTTGCCTCAAGGGTAAAGACAAATTGTTAATTCAATACTCAAGAGTAAAAACGGCAAAGAATGCCTGGAATGCACTAGAGGACTCCTTCCAGTCATGTTAAGCTGCTTAGAAAATGTATCTGAGACAAAAACTTTTCACTACAAATATGCTGCCAGGAGAATAAAAGAAACATCTAATCAACATGATTACCATGCTGATGGATGAAATGGAATATGTGGGTGTACCAACTACCAATGAGGATGTGATATCACCATCCTGAACATCCTGATAGACAGGTTTCAGGGCCTTGTGTCAGCCCTAGAGTCCAGCAGTAAAGATTTGACCTGAAATTACATGTATGGAAGGCTCCTGGATGGAGAATTAAGAAATTCAAGCGCCAATAAGAAGGAAGAAGAAAATATTTAATATGCAATGGTAACCAACAAAGGAGGTACCCTAGACCCTACAAAGGCAACAGCAACATATTTTCAACTACTGCAAAAGAAAAGGACACACATCAGACCAGTGTCTCAAAAAGAGAGATAATCAGCAAAACTAGCCTGAATATGGAAATGCTGCAACAACTGAAGGTAGACTTTTCATATCTGCACTAAATATGGCCACAAATAAGGATTCTTGGATGTGGTACAATGAATTTGTAGCTTCTCAACACTTTAAACACCAAAAAGAACATTTTACCCAATATGAAGAAATTCCAATTAAGAAGGTTTTCATGGGTAACAATAGTACAGTTGATGCAGTGGGAGAAGGAACTATCCAAGTAAGCCTTAGAAACAGAGAAGGAAGCCATACACCAACCTTTAAAGAGGTACTCTATGTACCAGAAATATCCAAGAACCTACTATCTGTAAGCAAGGCTACAGCATGAGGACTCAGTTTCAGCTTTGACAATTCCAGATGCAGGATCACTGATCACAATGGTGCCCATATTGCTTTAGGTATCAGAGATCAGAATCTAGGCAGGTTGACTTATATTCCATCATATTTGGATCTCAATATACATAACTTAAATTAGCAATCAATGCGTTGGCATAGGAGATTTGGACACATCAATTTTGAATATTTGCACAAAATGATCAAAGATCAGCTTATTTCCAGCCTAAAATTGTATCCCCAGCTAATTTGGAGCACTGTGAAGCCTGCATATATGGGAAGCAAGCCAGACAACTTTACATGAGCTATGGGCTAATTGAAACTAAGAAAAAATTAGATATAAATCACTCAGATCTGTGTGGACTTATGCAAAATATATTCCAAGGTAGGATGAAGTATTTCATCACTTTTATTGATGATTATACAAGATACATGTGGGTTTACTTCATGGTGAGAAAGAAAGAAGCTCTGTCTAAGTTCAGTGAGTTCAAAGCCATGGTGGAGAGAGAAACAGCTGAAAAAATCAAGAAAATACACTCTGACAATGGCGGAGAATATACCACAAAACTCTTCATCCACTTTTGCAAAATTAATGGGATAAAGCAAGAGACTACTGTACCATTTTCCCACAGCAAAATGGAGTAGCTGAATGTTCTAGCAGAGCAACAATTGATATGGCAAGATCTATAATCCATGATCAAAAATTATCCTACAATATTTGGGTGGAATCAGCTGCCATTGCTGTATAACTTTAAAATGGGAGTAATAACAGAATACTTTGTGATTCTACTCCATTTGAAGGATGGTATGGGTACAGACCTAGTGCAGAACATTAAACAATATATAGGTATATATGCCAAGAAACTGCCTGGAAATCAGTCAAAATTTGAGCTAAAAAGTACAAAATGCATATTTTTGGGCCACTGCAATGAGAGTAAAGCATATCAACTCTACAATACCAAAGCAAAGAAGCTAATCAGGTCCAGGGGTGTGTTGTTTGACAAAAATTCAAATTTTCACCAAAAATGTCATCAGATGCTGACAAAAATCTGATGTCAAGTCCACTAATTGTTGGGATTCAATCAGAGCAAAACAATGAAATTTTTTCACTCCAAAGGACTCTACAACTGTGTTTTAGCCTGAAGCAGTGACCTGGAGTATCTCAGAAGTGGTCATTTCAGTATCAAATGCCTGGAGATCCAAATGGACAAGAAAGAGCCCTAATTACTATATCAATGAGTGTACAAACTTGGCCTATGCCTATTCAGTCCATATTGATGAGCCCTGGACTATAAAAGAGACCCTAAATAGCACTTAGAAAAAGTCTTGGAGATCTGCAATGACTGAGGAATATCAGACCCTGATGGAAAATCAAACTTGGGACTTGGTCAAATTATCAATCAACCAAAAATCTATTGTATGCAGATGGGTCTTCAAGACAAAATACAAGGCTGATGGTACAATAGAAAGATACAAAGCAAGACTTGTGGCCAAAGAATACTTTCAAACAAAAGAACTTGACTATACTGCAACCTTTGCACCAGTAGCCAAGTTTAATTCCATCAGATTAATATTGGCTATTGCAGCCAAATATAGGTTTTTTATTCAACAAATGGATGTAGAAACTGCATTTTTGAATGATGAACTTGATGAGGATGTGTATATGGACCAGCCTAGTTAGTTTGTCAACCAAGATAACCCCCACCTGGTCTGCAAGCTTAAAAAGTCTCTATATGGTCTTAAACAATCATAAAGAGCCTGAAATTGCAAGATAGATTCCTGTTTGGAATCTTTGAGTCTTAAAGGAGTAATGCTGACTATAGTATAAACTATAAGCCAGATAGAGCAAATCCAGTTCTACTAGCTCTATATGTGAATGAACTTATTATAGCCACCAATAACCTAAAAATATTGGAACAGACTAAATCCAACCTGTCTAAGGAGTTCAAGATGTCCAGTCTAGGAGAACTCAGTTACTACTTAAATATTAAGTTTTCCATTGACAGAAGTACTCAGACTATTACCCTATGCCAATCCAAGTATATTCAGCATATACTAAAGAAGTACCAAATGGAAGACTCTAAACCAGCAGCTACCTCAATGGAGACAAATCTTAACTTGGCCAAAGCTCAGCCAAATCAAGGCAGCTTGGTGCCATCTGAAAGCCCTGACTTTTCTTATCAATCTATGGTTGGCAGTCTGATGTATATCATGCTTGGAACATTACCAGATATCTCATATTCAATGGGAGCTATCAGCTAGCATAGTCAGAATTATGGATCTGATCATGTTGCAGCAGTTAAGCGGATTTTAGATACCTAAAGGAACTGCTGATCTCTGCTTAAAATGCACCTATAAGGATTCAGAACAGGATCTTTTGGGATACACTGATGCTGGTTGGGGGGGGGGCAAAATTCAAAAGCCAGAATATCCATCACAGGATACTCCTTTCTTTACTGTAAATGAGCATTTTCATGAAATTCAAGAAAGCAACCTACCATAGCACTTTTTACCACAGAGGCAGAGTATATTGCAGCCTGTGAAGCTACAAAAGAAACAATGTGGTTAAGAAAGCTTTTTGCAGATTTAGGCCTTTGTCAAAAAACACCTATTACTTTCTTTCAAGATAATCAGGGATGTACACAATTATGTAGAAATCCAACTTTTCATGCTAGAACTAAGCACACAGATATTAGACATCATTTCATACTTGAAGCCATAGAGAATAACTTAGTTAGCTTAGGTTACTATCCTTCAGATTAAATGATTGCAGACATATTTACCAAACCATTAGCTACAGAGAAGTTTGAACATCTTAGGTCAAAATTAGGACTAGTCAGTAAGAACCTTCAGCTGAGTGGGAGTGTTGTAAAAATTTATAATTCCACCAAGATATTCACCTTACTTAGTCTCTTAGATCACTACCTTCAAATCTTAGAGAAAACTGGCCTAATTCCTTGTTGAGATTTACTGGATTATTTTCACCCAAATACCAGGTACCCAGAACATGAAAATTCTCAAAGTTGTCCTTTTACTGCTAAATAAAGTAATAAACTTGATAGTGTATCTGTTGTCAAAATTTGTTGTTCCACCTAAATATTCACCTAACTATGTGACCAAGATCTTTATCCATAAGTTCTAGAGAATACCGACCAAGTCCCTTGTCAGGATTTACTAGGAATACTTTCATCAAACTATCAGGTACCCTGAACATGAAAATTCTTAAAGCTGTCCAAACTGCCCCAAACATTGCACACAAATTCTTGGGACCTTCCTTAGCCTATTCTATGCTTTTGTTATGCAATGACCAGGTAAAAGCATAAATACCACTTTCACATGCATTAAATCATTAAGTGATGAGCACATAATCTACTTGTTCTCCCAAATCACTTCCAATATCTCCAAGACAATTACAACAATTAGAACTACTTTACCAAAGATTGATAGGTGTATATTTGATGCAAGCTAATTAATGCACCTTTTGATATAAAATACAAGCAAACAAGAGTTGGAATGCTCCTATGATAGATACTAGAATCCAGTAGGGAGAAAAAATAGGCTGGCCAAGTACCACAAAGTACTCTACAGATATATAAGAGGTGTTCATGGCAAAAGTGGCAGCAGCCAAGCATATGTTTGTAAGATGTATATGTTACTAGCAATGTAAGAACTGTGGCAACTTTACAAGTATCATGATGAAAAGCTGTAAAGGTGAGGTAAAAGAAGTGTGCCAATTGAAGTGGGTGGGCACATATGTAGAGGCTAGTACGCCAGAGGCCATTGTTTTTTTTATATATAATGTTTGTGGAATACCCATGGTAATTGTGGGGAGGTAAACAAACAAGCGTGATTTACAGTGAAATACATGAATAGCAAAGTGGTTGCATAAAACCAAATACCATTTAGTAAGCTGGTATGATAACATTTAACTGGACTAGCTGTAGCCTGCTGTACTTTTATAACAATTCCAACAGAGGTCTGCATTCAGGCTGAGGCACAACACCAAAGTGCTGCCTAGCTTTCTGCCATTTATGCCAACTACATGTATTGGCTGGTTAGGTATGCCCAAATAAATTAAGACTGCATCATGACCATCTGACTGCCATGCCAGTCCTGCAAAATGACCTACATCTCAACATCAACTTTATTACTATACTTGGAAGTATACCAATTTACCAAATGGTATTTCTTTTTTCTACCTCCCCTTGCACAATTCATATATTTCACTGTAGAAGCACCCCTCTTTATTTTCATACCAACTACCACCTGGGGTTTTCCACATATAGCTCAAATCAAAAAATACCTTGGCCTCCTGCTTACTAACCTCTACAAACATACACATCTGCAATTGATATACTTCTTTCACCTCAACTTTACAACTTTTTAGTGTGATACTGGCAAGGTTGCCATATACCTTGTATTCCTGGCAACATTTACATCTGGCAAACATATACTTGGTTGCTGTCACTTCTGCCATGAATACCTTCTGAATATCTGCAAAGAACTTTTTGGCATTTAGCCCATGTACTCTTTCTCCCTGCTAGATTCTAGTCCCCCTTATAGGTGCACTGAGGCTCTTGTTTATGTGAATTCCATATTGAATGGTGTCAAAATTGGCTTGTGACCAAGAGAAATCCAGCATAATTTGGTATAGTTTTCCTATTAGAAATTAGTTGCTTGTTGCACCCAACCTAAAATTGCAATACTTAACTGAATACCCATGCATTAGAGCTGCTTAGCTTCTTAATGCCATAGGCAAAGGTGTCTCTGTGTGAACATGTGTCCTTAGCAATACAGAGTTCTCAACTGTCAATGCTTCTGGTGTTGTAGTCTTATCACATCTCTGCTTCATCTTTTATGCACTTTGAGATACTATGGTCTGTGCCTCTTGTTGTCTTTGTTCCAGTTGCTGGTGTCTACTTGGCTGACTGAGTTCATCTTCTAGGGTGTCTGTAAGCTTTGATTGTGTGAGATCTCCTGGAATCCTTGGTTCACATCCTTACACTAAGTAAAGTGGCAATTGCTGGGTAGTGTTATGTGCTCCTACTCTGCATGCAAAGAGTGCTTGTTCTATATGCTCATCCCATCTACCAACAACTCCATTTGCATACTTGGTCAGCATTTTTCCTAATAATCCATTAAACCGTTCAGTGACTCCATTAGTTCTGGGGTGATATGTCAAGGTTTTCAAGTGTTTGATCTGCTGCATTTCCAGGTATGCTTCCAATACCTTCGCCATAAAGTTTGTACCTCTATTAGATAGAATCACTATAGGGCATCCAAACTTCATAAGGATCTCATGGTAGATGAAACTCGCAACTTCTTGTTCACTGGCTATTGGTACAGCTTTAGCAACTGGCCATTTAGTGGCATGGTCAGTTGCTACCAGGATCCAACAGCTGCATTTCCTGGTAGCTGGCAGTCTTCCAATAAAGTCAATTACCCATCCTTCAAATGGTCTTACAGGCTCCAAGGGAAAGAGTTCAGCAATTCTCTATGGTTGGCCTTGGTTGATTTGGCAATTAGGGCATGTTTTCACTAGCTTCTCAATATCTTGTTTCATTCTGAGCCACCATGCTCTGGCTTTCACAAGGCTGTAGGTTCCTTCAATTCCAAGATGTCCATATCCATTGTGTAGCTTATGTATTAAATTCTGGTGAGAAACATAAGGGCAATAGGCAATAGGGCTTCCATAAACAATTTGGTGGAGTGTTTCATACTGTACTACAAATTTGCTGGCTTCATCCCGGATTATCTTCTTGATATCATCATCCACCTCATTAAAAATGGCTTGGTCCTCCAAGTACTTTGGTAATAGGCTAGGCCAATCTGATTCATGCACCAAGTTGAGTTGTGCAACTTGATCTAATCTTGATAAGGCATCAGCAACTATGTTGTTTTTTACAGGGCAGTAGACAATCTCCAAGTCAAATTGCTGAATGTATTCACTCCATCTTGTCATTCTTCCAGAGAGTACCTTCTGAGTAAATATACACTGAGGGAGGCATAATCAGTCTTTACAGTGCATTTGA
Organism: Basidiobolus meristosporus CBS 931.73; assembly: GCA_002104905.1. Lineage (NCBI taxonomy): Eukaryota > Fungi > Basidiobolomycota > Basidiobolomycetes > Basidiobolales > Basidiobolaceae > Basidiobolus > Basidiobolus meristosporus. The sequence goes on along the minus strand of MCFE01000204.1, from coordinate 9,624 downwards.
CTCCTTCAATACAGCATCTCCATGTCTTCAAACAGTGTATTATAGCAAGCATCTCCTTCTCATGTACTAGATAGTTTTGTTCCACTGAGTTCAGCTTCTTGGATTCAAACGCAACAGGGTAGCCCTATCCCTTGTGCTCTTGACGCAACACTCCACTAATTGCATAACTGGAAGCATCTGTGCAAAGAGTAAACTCTTTTCTGAATTTGGGTATTCTTAAGCTTGGCAGCTTACCAAGTTCATTCTTAAGCATCTGGAAGGCAGTTTCACAAGCCATGTCCCACTTGTAGGTATTGTCTTTCTTGAGGATATCAGTCAAGTGGGCTGCAATATTTGCAAAGGACTTGGCAAATCTCCAATAATATGAAACCATTCCAAGGAATGATCTGAGCTCTGATATGCTCTGGGGCCGCTTCAGATTCTTGATAACTTCAACCTTCTTGGGTTCTGAGGTTACTCCTGTGCTAGTCACTATGTGTCCTAGATATTCTAAGTTTTCCTTGAAGAATTCACACTTGGGTAGCTTGCCATAAAGTTTGTTCTCTCTTAGCTTCTTCAAGACCTTTTCAATGTGCACCAAGTGATCCTCTTCTGTCTTGCTGTCTATCAATATGTCATCTGGGTAGATTATGACAAACTTGTCTAAGTACTCCTGGAAGACAGTCTGCATCAGTGTCATGAGAGTTGCTGGGGCATTGGTGAGGCCAAAACTCATGACTAAGTACTTTTAATGTCCATATCTGGTCCTGAATGCTGTCTTAGGGATATCTTCTGGCTTCACCCTAATTTAGTTGTATCCTGACATGAGGTCAATCTTGCTAAAATATAGTGGCTCCATTGAGTTGGTCCAAGAGCTCATCAATCCAAGGTATGGGGTACTTATTCTTGACATTAACTAAGTTGAGGGCTCTGTAGTCAATGAGCATCCTAAGTGTTCCATCCTTCTTCTTCACAAAAAGTACTAGTGCTCCCCAAGTTGACTTGCTGGGTCTGATATGTCCTTGCTCCAGTAACTGAGCTATTTGGCTCTTCATCTCTTCCAACTCCAATGGACTCATGCTGTAAAGTGTCTTGCTCACTAGAGGGCTATCTCCTGTTTCTATGGCATGATCCATGTCTCTGACTGGTGGTAGGCTTACAAGTGCTTCTGGAGATATGTCTGAATACTCCTTCAAAAGAGTCTGGACCTTCTGGGGTACTGGAGTAGAAGAATCCTCCTGTGATACTGCCATGAGGAAAATCTGGGTGTCTTTTCTTAGTGCTCTACAGAATTGTGTCTTGCTAAGTTCACCTGTTTCACACACACTGGAATTGACCATGTTAAAATCCGGTCTGGCAGGTAATAGCTCATAGGTCTTGTTGTCTTTCTGGATCTGAATAGCATGGGTTCTTCAGTTGATTGATGGATTACAACAAAATAGCCAGGTTCTCTAAAGTACAAGGTCAAACTTGCAGTTCCCAAATATATAAGCCTGTAGGTCTTCTTCATAGTCATTGATCTTCATCCTTACTGGCTGAGTAATACGGTTGAATATGTGAGAGTTCTCATCAGCTGTTGAGACTGAAGTAGATTGGTGGGTTCCAAGTTGATTCCAGCTCTCAAAGCAAGTTGCTCTGACATGTACTCATGTAATGCTCCTGAGTCAATCTTGATCTTGGCAGATACTCCAATGACTACTCAATTCAAGTATAATAGTTATCCTGAGTTTGAGGTCATCTGGGATAGGTATTCTTCTGTCATATGGATGGTGAGTTCTGAGTCTTCTTCAAGTTCATCCTCCATGTTACTATGCTCCATGGCCTCAATATGGTTGAAGGTTCTTGATGGCTGGTGTCCATTTGTCTCTGAGAGCAGTACTTTGCAATATGTCCCTGCTGGTGGAAATTGAAGCAAAGTCCTTTCTTCTTACATTCTTCTGAGTTAGGATTCTTCTGCATAGCATCTATTTCCATTGGCACTGCTTCTGATTGTCTTCTTTCATAGTGATTGTAGCCTCTCTGGTTAGTCATTGTGGGCTTCCCAACTCCAAACATAGCTGAGTCCTAGTCAATGTCAATCTTGATGGCTTCTTCAATAGTCTGAGGTCCTTGATAATTCACTCCCTTGCAAGTTCTTTCTTTCAACCCATCATTAAATATTCAACTTGATCCAGTGGGTACATTCTTTGAATTTGCCTAAGTAGACATCTATATTCATAGATGTACTTTCGGACCATTCCTTTCAGTCTGAGTGTTTTCAACTTTCTTCTTAGTAGTGTCTGTTGGTGTGGGGGCCTAAAGGCATCCTGTATCTCCAACACAAACTCATCCCAGGTAGAGATTGTAGAGCATCCCATCATGGTAGCTGCCCTGATTGTGTTGTAGTGCCACTGTAAAGCTGTGTCTGCCAGGTAAGAGGCTGAATAATGTAACTTGCTTTCTGGAGCAATTCCTTTAGCCTTGAAAGCTTCTTCAATCTGGAAGAGACAAGTTCCCAGGTTCTCTTTGACTCTACCATGGTACTGGTTGACCTTCACACTAAAGTTGTTCTGGACAGGGTTTTGCTGGCTTTGGGTCATGGTAGTCATTCCTTGTTGCTGCTGGCTAAGGATCTGGAGTAACTGTTGCTGCTGGACCAGGATTTGGTGCATAGCATTCTTCCATTCTTGAATTTCAGATATCTTGAGGGAGGCTTCTTCTTTCTTCAGGAGGGATGTTTCTGGATATTGCTGCTACCAATGTTACAAGTCCTGGTGTAAGAGGCGTAGAGGGATGGGAGTTTAGCTAGTATTGTATTCACTAAAACTTGAACTGATCCTTATTTAGATTCCAGCAGCTCCTTATATACATTTAACCAGATCAATTGCTGACTAATAGTATTGTATTTCCTAACATAGGCTGTTGCTGATGACTCCTTTGCTTGCATCATCATCACCCAATAAGATCTTACCTAATATATCTGTCTCTGTCTGGTAAGGATCTGCTGATTTGTTTGCTGACTAATGCTACTGAGTTGATAGATAATACCGATATACAGATAACCTAAACATATAACTAATTGATTTGACTAAAACTCAACTAACTTAAACATTCAAGTGGCAGATCATAACAATACCATGGGACTAAAATCAGTGGTCAGCAGAGTTGGTTGGTATAGTAATTGTTCAATAGGAATCAGTTAGGTACCAATGTAGAGGCATGATAATACATTCCTTCACAGTAGCCCTTGCTTCTTGGTTGTATTTATTGTTTGTCATCAAATATAAAAGAGATATTTATGCTGATTGAAACTGAGTGTTGTACTCTATAGCCTCAAAATATTTCACAAACCACATGAGCTCCTTGATATGGGGGTATTACTGGAGTATATCATGAGTAAAAACAAAATTCTTACCTAAGGAAGTGGATTTATGACAAGTATGAAACCTTGCAATAGAGGTATACTCTGAAGCAAATGCAAAGCAAATGTCAACACATACTGGTATCAAGATTTTCACTAGGTCATATGTGTCCATACGCATGCTGGCTGTCCATTTGTACTGTAGAGATGTTGAGTTGGATCTTTGAGTGTTTTTGGCAAGAAGTAGCATTGAATCCTCAAATCCCCTATGGCAGATACTGGTAGGCACATGCCACTTCTCTTGTAACAGCATTCATTGTTTACTATCTGCTGAACTGTTGGACTTTCTTAGCTACACAGAGTATCCTTTGCATGTTCACTACAGGGGTTGTCTCATTGCATATAAGGATCTTATCAGTTGCATACAGGGTGCTGTATGCAAGTGAGATGGGCTCAGAATCCATCATGAGCCTGCTTCTTCTGAGCTATCACACAACAGGCCATATTCATAAGGCAGAGGTTTGCCAAAAGGCACCACAAACATATTAGATTCAGCTTGTGCAAGGTGATAAGTACAACTAAGTATCAATATAATGAATGAAGTGGTCAGCAGAAAATTTTGATAAAGTAGTGTCAGGTGAGTGCTCAGATATGATATGTGCAGCTAAACACTGACTGCAACCAGAGTAATACTTTCTATAATGTCTCCTTGCTTCTTGGCCAAAAAGCTTTTATACCACACCCACATGGTGTGTGCTCTCATCTCTTACAGTGTTGAATCATGGTAGTCTTGTCCATGGGGAGACATTTTGAAACTAACCTATAAATCATTATTAGACCACTTCTTATCAGTACTCATGTCAGCTATGTTTTAAGAGTCTTAGAAATATTAGAAGTGATCAGGCAAACAATAAGTTATGTGGGTTTCTCCAACTGATATATTGAGTGTAAAGTAATACTTACACTTTTGCACAGTCTTTGCAAGGCTATCAAGTGAGAAATGTTTTGAAAGGTGCTAAGAGTATTTGTGCAAAGTTTTGGGCTGCTTAGACAACTTGGAGAAGTATCATGTTCTCAGTTCCTGCTGTATTGGTAAACACACTTGAAGTCCTGACAAGGAATTTAGTTGGTGCTCTCTAAGAATTTTAGGTAATAGGCCATATCTATTGGACAGTGGAACATTGACTCATATGCACCAAATGATGCTATAGTGTGCTACGGAGGCCATGTAGACCTGGACTTGACCATAGAGTGTGGAACATAGTTCTACATCTTCATGCAAAGCAGTCCCTGTGTCTCAGCTACTGTGGTGGATAGAGTCCACTTTTTTAACTTTTCTGGGATTGATGTTGTTCATGTTATATCAGAGCTCACAGGACCCAAGCAAAGTCCCTGGTATTCATTACCCATGGTACTCTGAGTCTAGTTCCTGAGGTTTGTAACATGTCACAAAAGTATATGGTACTATAATGATCTGCTGATGCTATCTGGCACTCTAAGTGCATTGTAAAGCTATTATGCTAGGGCTATTATAAACAAGTACCTTGAAGAATCAGAAAGTTGCTTTAGCAGGAAGATACAGACCACAAGCAACTTCATCAGGATTACACTAGCATGCTTCAATAAAGCCTTTACTAAGCAATGCAATTACGGTGCACTGGAACCCACCAATACAATCTGCAAAGACATCCTTGGGATGAGGACTATGCATCAAGTTAATGCATATTAAGATAATGTGCATGGTCCAGAGCCAAGTTCCCCAAGCTTGTCAAATTACTGAGTTAGACCCAAGTCTACTGGAGCAGGCCAAGCTTCATTTACCTATAGCATCACATCAGACTCCACCAAGGATCTTGCAAATGCACCATGTTGTGCCTAAACATGCTGTTACACACTACTGTCTGCAAGTTACTTTGGGTGAACTGACCTTTGAGGCCCCACTGGAAATACCTCCACCATAGGGGTCTTTGCAAGTAAAAGAACTGGTCAGTGCAGGGCACTCCAGGCTGGTTCTATAAAATTACCTGGTGCAATAGATCATAGGCAGGCAACTATATGATCCAACTCATGTCAGTGCTATTCAAGGTATATCATGCATGATACATGGAAAATCAGCATTCACATTGGTTTTCATATACATTACATATAAGATCAGGTATATGCCAATATACTACTGTATCCCTATTCATATCCATCACTTTGGTCACTATACCAAGTCTCAACTTTTCTATAGTACCATCCAGACAAAAACCATCCCCCAGCTTACAGGCATAGTTTGAGCCAACAGAGCCAGTGTTGGATCTCTTTGGATTCTTGCCAAATGATATCTGTATGACCTAAATACCAATGACAAACCATCATGAAGATAATTGGGTGTAGCTCATTATTGCAGCATAACTGGATATCTTCAAAAGCTAACAAAGATAGAAGAATTTAAGTAGAAGCTGTGGCATGAGCTCAATATTCAGATACTAGCTGATCTACACTGGAGATATTCAACATGTTAAAAAACAAGTCCACAAAAAGCCAAGAGTAAGGGGATTTGATGATGCAGCTGTGTGCAAGTAATTCCATGCAAAACTGTGCCGTATGGGCCAGCTAAATCAATAAGGGCCTCAACTCTGGGAACTAGTGAGATTTTTGAATTAGTTTCTGCCTTAAATGACTAATGCACTGTGTGATCTATTAGCAGTGCCAAGTAGCTTCTAGGAGCAATATATGCAGGACTTATTAAGGCAACACTTTCAAAGTATCAGACAGAAAACAAGTGAATCTGTATAATGCTACTGCATCATTTTACCAAAGAGTATATTCTTTTTCTAACTCCCATGTGCCATTCATATATTCCACTATAAACCCCCCTCTTTATTTGCTTACACACTATGACTTTTGGTATGCCACAGATAGTTTGAGTTAAAAAAAACTATGGCCTCCTGCCTACTAACTTCTACATACATTCATATCTGCTGCAAATCACACACTTCAATCATCTCAACTTTACAGCTTTTCAGTGCAACACTTGCAAAGTTGCTGTATATCTTGTGTTGCTAGTAACATACACATCTTTTAAGCATATGCTTTGTTGCTATCACTTTTCCCATAATTACCTCCTGAATATCTATAAAGAGCTTTTAGTTTTTAACTAATATAGTTCTTCTTACTGCTAAATTTGAGTTTCCCTTATAAGAGTACTCTTGCTATTGCATGTGTGCATTATGTATTGAATGGTGTAGAATTGGCTTGAAGCCAGGAGAAATCCAACATACTCTGGTGGAATTATCCTATTGAAGATTTGCTGCCTACTGCACCTAACCCAGCATTGCATTACTTAGTGGATTACCCACACATGAGGCTACTTAGCTTCTTAATACCAAAGGCATGAGCATCTCCATGTGACATCTCTTATCAGTATTTCTAACTCTTCTGGGTTGTCCTCCATGTACCAACTCATCACATACATGATGGATCTGAACTTAAGATATTATGTTGTACTGCTTGATGTTTGAGTTAGATCAGCTTTTAGTCAAATCAATTAGTTTTATGTTTAGCCAATCAGTATATCAGTGTTATCTATTAAATGAATATTATCAGTCAGCAGATGAATCAGCATATCCTTATCAGACAGAAATAGATATATTAACTAGGATGTAATTGGGTGATGATGATGCAATCAATTGAGTCATCAGCTACAATCTACATTAGGAAATACAATTAGTCAGCAATCAATCTGGCAAAATGTATATAAGAAGCTGATGGAAACTCAACCAAAATCAGTTCAAGTTCTAGTAGATGCAATACTAGCCAAACTCCCAGTTCCTCTACAACTCATATATCAAGACTTGTAAAATTGGTAACAGCAATAATTAGAAACCTCCCCCCTGATGAAAGAAGAGAAGTATCCCTTAAGATGTCAGGATGTCAAGAATGGAAGAAGATTATGCAGCAAATCCTGGCCCAACAGCAACTGTTGATACTAAGCCAGCAGTACCAAGGAGTGAATACCATGGCCCAGAACCAGCACAACTCTGTCAGGAGAAACTCCAGTGCAAAGGTCAGCCAGTAGCCTTCAGAGAAGAAATGGACACCAGTCAACAAGAGCCTTCAGCAATATTGAAACCCTTGAGCATAGTAACATGTAGGATGAACTTGAAGAAGACCCACAGCCCACCTTCCATATGACAGAGGAGTACCTGTCCCAAATGACCCCTAACTCAGGAGTAACAATGAAGTGCCTGCCAAGATCATGATTGATTAAGGAGCATCACATGAATACATTTCAAAGTAATTTACCTTCAAAGCTGAAATCAACTTAGACCTCACCAAATCAACTTCAGTCTCAATAGCTGATGGGAACTCTCACATAGTCAGTTGCTTTACTCAGCCAGTAAGAATGCAGAACAATAACTATGAAGAAAACTTACAGGCCTATATACTTGTGAACTGCAAGTTTGACCTTGTAGTTGGAAAATCTGACTATTTTGTTGTAATCCACCAATCAACTGGCACACCTATACTACTCAGATCCAGAAGGACAACAAGACTTATGGGCTGTTACCTGCCAGACTAGATTTTAACTTGGTCAAATCCAGTGTGTGGGAAACAAGTGAACTTGGCAAGACACAGTTTTTTAGAGCGCATAGAAAAGGTACCCAGATGTTCTTCATGGTGGTTTTACAGGAGGATTTCTTTATTCCAGCATCCCAGAAGGTCTAAACTCTATTGAGGGAATATCCAGACATGTCTCCATATGATATTGTAACCCTATCACCAGTTAGAGATGTGGATCATGCCATTGATACAGGAGATAGACTTTCAGTGAGTAAGACACCTTACAGAATGAGTCTGTTGGAGTTGGAAGAGATGAAGAGACAAATTGACCAGTTACTGGAACAGGGATACATCAGACCTACAAAGTCACCATAAGGAGCACCAATACTCATTGTGAAAAGAATGATAGAACACCTAGGATGTGCATTGACTACAGAGCCCTCAACTCAGTTACCCAAAAGAATAAGTATCCCATACCTTGGATTGATGAGCTTTTGGACCAACTCAATAGAGCCACTGTATTCAGCAAGACTGACCTTATGCCAGGATACAACCAGATTAGGGATGAAACCAGAAGACTTCCCTGAGACAGCATTCAGGACCAATATGGATATCACAAGTACTTAGTCATGAGTTTTGGCCTTACCAAAGCCCCTGCAACATTCACAACCTTGATGCAAACAGTCTCACAGGAGTACTTAGACAAGTTTGTGGCACTCTACCTAGATGACATATTGACATACAGCAAGACAGATGAGGAACACTTGGTCCACATTGAAAAGGTCTTGAAGTAGCTAAGAGAGAAGAAGCTATATGGCAAGCTAGCAAAGTGTGAATGCTTGAAGGCACATGTTGAATACATGGGACATATAGCAACTAGTACAGGAGTGACCTTAGACCTTGAGATAGCTGAAGTCATCAAGAATCTAAAGTAGCCCCATAGCATATTGGATCTCAGATCATTCCTTGGAATGGTTTTCAACTATCAGAGATCTGCCCAGTCCTTTGTAAGTATTACAGCCCCTTTGACTGATATCCTCAAGAAAGTTAACACCTTGAAGTGGAATATAGCCAGTGCAACTACCTTTCAGATGCTCAAGAATTAGCTCTCTAAGCTGGCAAGCTTAAGAATACCAGACTTCAGTTAGATGAGTCTAACTACCAAGTGTAGAGGGTGAGGATGAGATGCTGCTACAAGAAAGAGGTTTTTGGGATATTGTTGAGGGAGAAGAATGCCTTCCTAAAAATGTGGGCGTGGAAGCCCTAAAGTACCAGAAGAAAGAACAAGGTGCTTTTAACTGCATAGGTCCACACAGACCTGGGTGAATTAGATCTACTTTTTTTTGGTCTTGATTATCCCAGAGCTCTTGAACAGTTGTCTGACTTGTTTCCCATATATTCAGGTGACACATTGCTCCAAATTAGTGGGGGGATCAATTTTTACTCTGGAAATTAGCTGATCTTTGATCATTTTGTGCAAATAATCAAAATTGATGTGCCCAAATCTCCTGAGCCAAAGCATTGATATTTTTTCATTTGAGTTACTTATATTGGCTTTCAGACATGATGGAATATAAGTCAACTTGTATAGATTCTGATCTCTGATACCCAAAGCAATATGGACACCATTTTGATCAGTGACCCTGCATCCAGATTTGTCAAAGCTGAAACTGGGTTGTTCTGCTGTGGCCTTGCTTGCAGATAGTAGGTTTTTGGCTATTTCTGGTACATAGAGAACTTCTTTAAAGGCCAGTATA